>JARPMJ010006057.1:7500-17500 GCA_033366665.1 Phoxinus dragarum
GATTACAGTCTCTGATTACAGTCTGATTACAGTCTCTGATTACAGTCTCTGATTACAGTCTCTGATTACAGTCTCTGATTACAGTCTCTGATTACAGTCTCTGATTACAGTCTCTGATTACAGTCTGATTACAGTCTGATTACAGTCTCTGATTACAGTCTCTGATTACAGTCTCTGATTACAGTCTCTGATTACAGTCTCTGATTACAGTCTCTGATTACAGTCTGATTACAGTCTGATTACAGTCTCTGATTACAGTCTCTGATTACAGTCTGATTACAGTCTCTGATTACAGTCTCTGATTACAGTCTCTGATTACAGTCTCTGATTACAGTCTCTGATTACAGCCTCTGATTACAGCCTCTGATTACAGTCTGATTACAGTCTCTGATTACAGTCTCTGATTACAGTCTGATTACAGTCTCTGATTACAGTCTCTGATTACAGTCTCTGATTACAGTCTCTGATTACAGTCTCTGATTACAGTCTCTGATTACAGTCTCTGATTACAGCCTCTGATTACAGTCTCCGATTATAGTCTCTGATTACAGTCTGAATACAGTCTCTGATTACAGTCTCTGATTACAGTCTGATTACAGTCTCTGATTACAGTCTCTGATTACAGTCTCTGATTACAGTCTGATTACAGTCTGATTACAGTCTGATTACAGTCTCTGATTACAGTCTGATTACAGTCTCTGATTACAGTCTCTGATTACAGTCTCTGATTACAGTCTGAATACAGTCTCTGATTACAGTCTCTGATTACAGTCTCTGATTACAGTCTGATTACAGTCTCTGATTACAGTCTCTGATTACAGTCTCTGATTACAGTCTGATTACAGTCTCTGATTACAGTCTGATTACAGTCTCTGATTACAGTCTCTGATTACAGTCTCTGATTACAGTCTCTGATTACAGTCTCTGATTACAGCCTCTGATTACAGTCTCTGAATACAGTCTCTGATTACAGTCTCCGATTATAGTCTCTGATTACAGTCTGAATACAGCCTCTGATTACAGTCTCTGATTACAGTCTCTGATTACAGTCTAACTACAGTCTATGATTACAGTCTCTGATTACAGTATCCGATTACAGTCTCTGATTACAGTCTCTGATTACAGTCTCTGATTACAGTCTAACTACAGTCTATGATTACAGTCTCTGATAACAGTCTCTGAATACAGTCTCTGATTACAGTCTCTGATTACAGTATCCGATTACAGTCTCTGATTACAGTCTCTGATTACAGTCTCTGATTACAGCCTCTGAATACAGTCTCTGAATACAGTCTGATTACAGTCTCTGATTACAGTCTCTGATTACAGTATCCGATTACAGTCTCTGATTACAGTCTCTGATTACAGTCTCTGATTACAGTCTAACTACAGTCTATGATTACAGTCTCTGATTACAGTCTCTGAATAGTCTCTGATTACAGTCTCTGATTACAGTCTAACTACAGTCTATGATTACAGTCTCTGATAACAGTCTCTGAATACAGTCTCTGATTACAGTCTCTGATTACAGTATCCGATTACAGTCTCTGATTACAGTCTCTGATTACAGTCTCTGATTACAGCCTCTGAATACAGTCTCTGAATACAGTCTGATTACAGTCTCTGATTACAGTCTCTGATTACAGTATCCGATTACAGTCTCTGATTACAGTCTCTGATTACAGTCTCTGATTACAGTCTCTGAATACAGTCTCTGATTACAGCCTCTGAATACAGTCTCTGAATACAGTCTGATTACAGTCTCTGATTACAGTCTCTGATTACAGTATCCGATTACAGTCTCTGATTACAGTCTCTGATTACAGTCTCTGATTACAGTCTCTGAATACAGTCTCTGATTACAGTCTCTGATTACAGTCTCTGATTACAGTCTCTGATTACAGCCTCTGAATACAGTCTCTGATTACAGTCTCTGATTACAGCCTCTGAATACAGTCTCTGATTACAGCCTCTGAATACAGTCTCTGAATACAGTCTCTGATTACAGTCTCTGATTACAGCCTCTGAATACAGTCTGATTACAGTCTCTGATTACAGTCTCTGAATACAGTCTCTGATTTCAGTCTCTGATTTCAGTCTCTGATTACAGCCTCTGAATACAGTCTGATTACAGTCTCTGAATACAGTCTCTGATTACAGTCTCTGATTACAGCCTCTGAATACAGTCTCTGAATACAGTCTCTGATTACAGTCTCTGATTACAGTCTCTGAATACAGTCTCTGATTTCAGTCTCTGAATACAGTCTCTGATTACAGTCTCCGATTATAGTCTCTGATTACAGTCTGAATACAGTCTGATTACAGTCTCTGATTACAGTCTAACTACAGTCTATGATTACAGTCTCTGATTACAGTATCCGATTACAGTCTCTGATTACAGTATCCGATTACAGTCTCTGATTACAGTCTAACTACAGTCTATGATTACAGTATCCGATTACAGTCTCTGATTACAGTCTCTGATTACAGTCTCTGATTACAGCCTCTGAATACAGTCTCTGAATACAGTCTGATTACAGTCTCTGATTACAGTCTCTGATTACAGTATCCGATTACAGTCTCTGATTACAGTCTCTGATTACAGTCTCTGATTACAGTCTCTGAATACAGTCTCTGATTACAGCCTCTGAATACAGTCTCTGAATACAGTCTGATTACAGTCTCTGATTACAGTCTCTGATTACAGTATCCGATTACAGTCTCTGATTACAGTCTCTGATTACAGTCTCTGATTACAGTCTCTGAATACAGTCTCTGATTACAGTCTCTGATTACAGTCTCTGATTACAGTCTCTGATTACAGCCTCTGAATACAGTCTCTGATTACAGTCTCTGATTACAGCCTCTGAATACAGTCTCTGATTACAGCCTCTGAATACAGTCTCTGAATACAGTCTCTGATTACAGTCTCTGATTACAGCCTCTGAATACAGTCTGATTACAGTCTCTGATTACAGTCTCTGAATACAGTCTCTGATTTCAGTCTCTGATTTCAGTCTCTGATTACAGCCTCTGAATACAGTCTGATTACAGTCTCTGAATACAGTCTCTGATTACAGTCTCTGATTACAGCCTCTGAATACAGTCTCTGAATACAGTCTCTGATTACAGTCTCTGATTACAGTCTCTGAATACAGTCTCTGATTTCAGTCTCTGAATACAGTCTCTGATTACAGTCTCCGATTATAGTCTCTGATTACAGTCTGAATACAGTCTGATTACAGTCTCTGATTACAGTCTAACTACAGTCTATGATTACAGTCTCTGATTACAGTATCCGATTACAGTCTCTGATTACAGTATCCGATTACAGTCTCTGATTACAGTCTAACTACAGTCTATGATTACAGTATCCGATTACAGTCTCTGATTACAGTCTCTGAATGCAGTCTGATTACAGTATCCGATTACAGTCTCTGATTACAGTCTAACTACAGTCTATGATTACAGTCTCTGATTACAGTATCCGATTACAGTCTCTGATTACAGTCTAACTACAGTCTATGATTACAGTCTCTGATTACAGTATCCGATTACGGTCTCTGATTACAGTATCCGATTACAGTCTCTGATTTCAGTCTCTGAATGCAGTCTGATTATAGTATCCGAATACAGTCTCCGATTACAGTCTCTGATTACAGTATCCGAATACAGTCTGAATACAGTCTGATTACAGTCTCTGATTTCAGTCTCTGATTACAGTCTGATTACAGTCTGATTACAGTCTCTGATTACAGTCTCTGAATACAGTCTGATTACAGTCTCTGACTACAGTAAAAAGTACTAAACTAAAAGCTAATTCTAAATATGAATAAAACTATAATAAAACAGACTCGGTCTTTGGTAAGTCAGTGCTGATAATCATGCTTGTTTTGGCAGGTTTTCTTCAAGGCCAAGTCGAAGTTCTCTCCTCACCTCCTGAAATACAAGTGAGTTCTTACACTGATATTATCATCTGTCCTCTGTCATCATCATCATCCTCATGCGTCCTCTGGTCCGCAGGTTTCCTCTGTACCTGCTGTTCGTGGGCGTGAGTGTGCTGTTCCTGCTGGTCAATCTGACGTGTGCTCTGCTGGTGAAGACGAGCGCTGCGCCGGTAAAGACCATCGTCCTGGTGCGTGTGACCATCAACGACTCGCTCTTCATCCTCTGCGCAGTCTCGCTCTCCGTCTGCCTCTACAAGGTGGCCAAGATGTCCCTCGCCAGCATCTACCTGGAGTCCAAGGCAAGAGGCACACCTGATCTTCAGCTTCAATCGCGGCGCATTACAGTCTCTGATAACAGTCTGATTACAGTCTCTGATAACAGTCTGATTACAGTCTCAGATTACAGTCTGATAACAGTTTGATAACAGTCTGATTAGTCTCTGATAACAGTCTCTGATAACAATCTGATTACAGTCTCTGATTGCAGTCTCTGATTACAGTCTGAAAACAGTTGGATAACAGTCTGATTACAGTCTCTGATTACAGTCTCTGATAACAATCTGATTACAGTCTCTGATAACAGTCTGATTACAGTCTCTGATAAGTCTGATTACAGTCTTTGATAACAGTCTGATTACAGTCTCTGATAACAGTCTGATAACAGTCTGATTACAGTCTCTGATAACAGTCTGATTACAGTCTGATAACAGTCTGATTACAGTCTCTGATAACAGTCTGATTACAGTCTCTGATAACAGTCTGATTACAGTCTCTGATAACAGTCTGATTACAGTCTGATTACAGTCTCTGATTACAGTCTCTGATAACAGTCTGATAACAGTCTGATTACAGTCTCTGATAAGTCTGATTACAGTATCTGATTACAGTCTGATTGCAGTCTCTGATAAGTCTGATTACAGTCTCTGATAACAGTCTCTGATAACAGTCTGATTACAGTCTCTGATAACAGTCTCTGATAACAGTCTGATTACAGTCTCTGATAACAGTCTGATTACAGTCTCTGATTACAGTCTAATTACAGTCTCTGATAACAGTCTGATTACAGTCTCTGATTACAGTCTCTGATAACAGTCTGATTACAGTCTCTGATTACAGTCTCTGATAACAGTCTAATTACAGTCTCTGATAACAGTCTGATTACAGTCTCTGATAACAGTCTCTGATTACAGTCTCTGATAACAGTCTGATTACAGTCTCTGATAACAGTCTGATTAGTCTCTGATAACAGTCTCTGATTAGTCTCTGATTACAGTCTCTGATAACAGTCTGATAACAGTCTCTGATTACAGTCTCTGATAACAGTCTCGGATTACAGTCTCTGATTACAGTCTGATTACAGTCTCTGATTACAGTCTGATTACAGTCTCTGATAACAGTCTCTGATTACAGTCTGATTACAGTCTCTGATTACAGTCTGATTACAGTCTCTGATTACAGTCTCTGATTACAGTCTCTGATAACAGTCTGATTACAGTCTCTGATTACAGTCTCTGATAACAGTCTGATTACAGTCTCTGATTACAGTCTCTGATAACAGTCTGATTACAGTCTCTGATTACAGTCTGATTACAGTCTCTTATTACAGTCTCTGATAACAGTCTGATTACAGTATCTGATTACAGTCTCTGATAACAGTCTGATTACAGTGTCTGATTACAGTCTCTGATAACAGTCTGATTACAGTCTCTGATTACAGTCTCTGATAACAGTCTGATTACAGTCTCTGATTACAGTCTCTGATTACAGTCTCTTATTACAGTCTCTGATAACAGTCTGATTACAGTCTCTGATTACAGTCTCTGATTACAGTCTCTGATAACAGTCTGATAACAGTCTCTGATTACAGTCTCTGATAACAGTCTGATAACAGTCTCTGATTACAGTCTCTGATAACAGTCTAATTACAGTCTCTGATAACAGTCTCTGATTACAGTCTCTGATAACAGTCTGATAACAGTCTCTGATTACAGTCTCTGATAACAGTCTGATAACAGTCTCAGATTACAGTCTCTGATAACAGTCTCTGATTACAGTCTGATAACAGTCTCTGATTACAGTCTCTGATAACAGTCTCTGATTACAGTCTCTGATAACAGTCTCTGATAACAGTCTGATAACAGTCTCTGATTACAGTCTCTGATAACAGTCTGATTACAGTCTCTGATAACAGTCTCTGATTACAGTCTCTGATAACAGTCTGATTACAGTCTCTGATTACAGTCTCTGATAACAGTCTGATAACAGTCTCTGATTACAGTCTCTGATAACCGTCTGATTACAGTCTCTGATAACAGTCTGATTACAGTCTCTGATTACAGTCTCTGATTACAGTCTCTGATAACAGTCTGATTACAGTCTCTGATAACAGTCTGATTACAGTCTCTGATTACAGTCTCTGATTACAGTCTCTGATTACAGTCTCTGATAACAGTCTGATTACAGTCTCTGATTACAGTCTCTGATTACAGTCTCTTATTACAGTCTCTGATAACAGTCTGATTACAGTCTCTGATTACAGTCTCTGATAACAGTCTGATAACAGTCTCTGATTACAGTCTCTGATAACAGTCTGATAACAGTCTCTGATTACAGTCTCTGATAACAGTCTCTGATAACAGTCTGATTACAGTCTCTGATTACAGTCTCTGATTACAGTCTCTGATAACAGTCTGATTACAGTCTCTGATAACAGTCTCTGATTACAGTCTCTGATAACAGTCTGATAACAGTCTCTGATAACAGTCTCTGATTACAGTCTCTGATAACAGTCTGATAACAGTCTCTGATTACAGTCTCTGATAACAGTCTGATTACAGTCTCTGATAACAGTCTCTGATTACAGTCTCTGATAACCGTCTGATTACAGTCTCTGATAACAGTCTCTGATAACAGTCTGATTACAGTCTCTGATAACAGTCTGATTACAGTCTCTGACATAATAAATGAAAGGATTGGTGTTTTCCTGTGTGTTCCAGGGCACGTCGGTGTGTCAGGTGACTCTGATCGGACTCACGGTCATCCTCCTGTACGCGTCGCGGGCCTGTTATAATCTGCTGGTTCTGGCTCTCACCGACATCCAGACCATAAACTCGTTCGACTACGACTGGTACAACGTGTCGGATCAGGTGTGTGCCGGTCACACGGGTTCAGACCAGTGTTGGGGAAACTTACTTTGAAAAGTAGTGCATTACAATATTCCATTACTCCCTTAAAAAGTACCTAATTGCATTACTTAGTCATTTTAAAAAAAAAGTAATGTGTTACTTTACTAGTTACTTGTAAAAGTAGTCTGATTGCGTAACTGGAGTGACTGTAATGGGCTCCTCTCGACACTGGTCCAGACTGAGGTCGAGCTGCTGCTTCTGTGCTTCTGCAGGCGGATCTGCGCTCCAGTCTGGGCGACGCCGGGTTCCTGGTGTTCGGACTGATCCTGTTCGTCTGGGAGCTGCTGCCCACGGCTCTGGTGGTGTTCTTCTTCCGGGTCCGCAGACCGGCACAGGAGCGGGTGAGCCGAGCAGCAGGACACCAGCAACACTCTTCCTCGCCGGATCTGATTCTGATTCTACTGTGATCTGTTGCTTCCAGAGCGGCTCTGCCATTCCCAGCCACGTGTTCTCCAGCCGGCCGTACTTCTTCGACAATCCCCGACGCTACGACAGCGACGACGACCTCGCCTGGGCGTCCCAGCCAGTGACCAGCTCAACCAGGTGAATAACACCGACATAATAAAAAACCAGCTCAACACACTCAGCTGAAGCAGAGCTTAGAAATGTTGCCTTGAAATTAACAAGAACTACTAAAATTATTCAAACTGAATTTTTTTAAATAATAATTTAAACTGAAAAAAAAAAATCCACTAAAGAGAGAAATATATACATATATATACAGGTGAAACTGGAAAAATTAGAATATCTGGCAAAAGCCAGCAGCCACATCCCCCTGTAGCCCGAGACTGGTGTCCCACTGGAGCTGAGCGGGGCTGAGGCTGGTCAGGGTCTGGATGGGAGACTCCTGGGAACACCAGGTTGCTGCTGGAAGAGGTGTTAGTCATAAAAACAACATTAGATAAGCACATTTTTCATACCAGAGTCACTATATTGTTACAATGAAATTATAAAAAAAAAATATTTTTCAGAATCTTTTGACATTTTCTTAACTTTGATTTCTGATTAACCTGGTTTTACTGTGTAACAAAAGTTGAGAGTTAAAAAAAGAAAAAAAAAGAAAAAAAAGAAAAAAAGAGTAGTCTTTTATTATAATAAATAAATAAAAACCTTACAAAAAATTGGATCATAAAAATGTCAAAATTAACATAAAATAAAAACACAAGATGAAATATGTAATTTTTTTACCCCATGTCATTTAACCGACAGCCGCAAACCATTTTTTAAAATATTAAATTATACAAATTGATATGGGTCTGATTCTGAAACTTTCAGACATTTTCTGTAATTTTGACTTAAGATAACTCCATATTTATTGAAGTAACAAAAAAAACAGACTGAGTGTGTGTGTGTGTGTATATATATATATATATATATATAAACATGTGATGTAAACCAGCCTGGATGATTCCGAGTTTCTCTGTGTCCAGTTTGTCGACGGACTGGAGTAGCAACAGTTTCCTGGTCCATCTGGGAGGAGACGATCAGCGGTCGCCCGTGGCAACAGCAGCACTAAACCGCTAGCGCTGATGCTACAGTCGTACAGCTGTGTAAATTTGACACGCACCGCACTTTAAAACCGCTGACATCATCCACACACACACACACACGCACGAGCCACTGGAAGCTCAATACGTCAGTGCGACGACGCACTAAGTGCGCGTTACCATGGCAACTGACTCCAGAGTAATGCATGTCACCATGGCGACCACAGTCAGAGTAACGAAGGTTGTAAACGAGGCTGTTTTCAGAATGACGCATCAACACACTGCGCACTAGATCTCAGTGTGCGGCGCGCAACAATATAGAGTACACAAGTCAAGACATTACATTATAGAGTTTCACAGCAGCTTCACAACACGAGACTACAGTAACAGTGTTTAGGCTTCACAGCAGATCTAGAATAAAGTTATTGTCCAGATAAAGTTTGATTGATTCACTTCCGTTGCAGAGATCGTTAGTTCTTAACTTAGGGGCCACTAACACGACACCGTTCACGCGCTCCGGCTCGTAACATCACTACACTGATGTCACTACGGTACGGGTTTAATTCAGAGCCAGAAACAGTTTCCGTCTCTTTCGAGGAGCTTCCCGACTCTTCCGAGGAGCTTTCCGTGTCTTTCGAGGAGCTTCCCTTCTCTTCCGAGGAGATTCCCGTCTCTACCGAGGAGATTCCCGTCTCTTCCGAGGAGATTCCCGTCTCTACCGAGGAGATTCCCGTCTCTTCCGAGGAGATTCCCGTCTCTACCGAGGAGCTTCCTGTCTCTTCCGAGGAGCTTCCCGTCTCTTCCGAGGAGCTTCCCGTCTCTTCCGAGGAGCTTCCCGTCTCTTCCGAGGAGCTTCCCGTCTCTTCCGAGGAGCTTTCCGTGTCTTTCGAGGAGCTTCCCGACTCTTCCGAGGAGCTTTCCGTGTCTTTCGAGGAGCTTCCCTTCTCTTCAGAGGAGCTTCCCGACTCTTCCCAGGAGCTTTCCGTGTCTTTCGAGGAGCTTCCCTTCTCTTCCGAGGAGCTTCCCGACTCTTCGGAGGAGCTTTCCGTGTCTTTCGAGGAGCTTCCCGACTCTTCCGAGGAGCTTTCCGTGTCTTTCGAGGAGCTTCCCTTCTCTTCCGAGGAGATTCCCGTCTCTTCCGAGGAGCTTCCCGTCTCTTCCGAGGAGCTTCCCGTCTCTTCCGAGGAGCTTCCCGTGTCTTTCGAGGAGCTTCCCGACTCTTCCGAGGAGATTCCCGTCTCTACCGAGGAGCTTCCCGTCTCTTCCCAGGAGCTTCCCGTCTCTTCCGAGGAGCTTCCAGACTCTTCCGTGGAGATTCCCGTCTCTTCCGAGGAGCTTCCCGTCTCTTCCGAGGAGCTTCCCGTCTCTTCCGAGGAGCTTC
>JARPMJ010006057.1:22500-32500 GCA_033366665.1 Phoxinus dragarum
TATCCAAAATCAGCTCAAAACTATTGAAGATTCGGTCCATTCAAACAGTTTCTGGGACAACTGGAATCTCCTGAATAAAAAGAACCATGAACAAATTACTATACAAGATGGAGACACCTGGAAAAATCACTTTGAACAACTTTATAGCAAATTAGACATGAATATAAAACAAACACAAATATATGAAAAATTAAACCATATAGAAAACATAATTGGCAAACACCAAAATCCGCTAGATTACCCAATCACAGAAAAAGAGCTGATAGATAAAATACAGGCTCTGCCAACAAAAAAGGCAAGAGGACCAGAGGGCATCCTTAACGAGATGATTAAAAATATAAACCCCAAATTCAAATCGGCCATAATGAAACTGTTCAACTTGGTTCTGAGTGTCGGTCATTTCCCTGACAGCTGGAATAGAGGACTCATAACGCCCATATTCAAGAGTGGAGACAAATCAGACCCGAACAACTACAGAGGCATCTGTGTGAGCAGTAATCTGGGGAAGATGTTCTGCAGCATCATCAACGCGAGACTCGTCCACTTCCTCACAGAGCACAATGTCCTGAGCAAAAGCCAGATTGGATTTTTACCAAATTTTAGAACATCAGATCATATCTTCACCCTACATACCCTGATCGATAAATACATCAACCAAAACAAAACTAAAATATTCGCTTGCTTTGTAGATTTCCAGAAGGCCTTTGATTCGATTTGGCATGAAGGCCTTCTTTCTAAACTTCTAGAATCGGGTATCGGGGGCAAAACATACGACATTATAAAAACAATGTACTCAAACAATCAATGTGCAATTAAAATTGGCAATAAACAAACTGAGTTCTTCACTCAAGGGCGAGGTGTGAGACAGGGCTGCCCACTATCACCGACCCTCTTCAATATCTACATTAATGAATTGGCGAAACTCCTAGAGGAGTCCGCAGCTCCTGGCCTCACACTCAGGGGTGCCGCCAGGAATTTTGGGCCCCATGACAAAAAAATTCAATTGGGCCCTCTCCGCGCAGCTGTTGTCACCAGATCTCTAGGACGTACCTGTCCCATCAGATGCTTTACATAACTAATCAAATGCTTGCAACTGTTTTGCTTCTTGTAGTTCAATACTAGTACTAGCACAATATTTAGCCTACTGCTGGTGATTTGTAAATGCAAGTCTGCATACAGTATGCAATTCACTTTTTGATGCAAGTTTAAAAGCCACCATAAAAATGTCCTTAAGGCAATCCTTTACAGTCTCAATGTATTTTTATTGAGATTTAAAAAAAAAAGAAAAACTAAAAAAACTAAATATATATGAACTTTTTAATCAAAATAAATTAACATCATCATCTCAAAACAATGAAAACAGCTGATTTTTTTTTACTTAACTGCACATATATGCCAACAACAAAATAAAGTTGACGTGTAAAACGGAATTTCCACATCAGGGTTATTACAGTGCTACAAAACAGTGTGTGTGTGTGTGTGTGTGTGTGTGTGTGTGTGTGTGTGTGTAAGCTTCTAAAAATAAATTGAAGCACCAGTATTCCTGTAATGCTTTTGTCTTTTATGAATTTAATAAACAACTCGTCTATTCTGTCCAAACACACCACGTCATCAGGTGACTGTAAATGCACAAAAACTGTTTCCATTGCAGTTTTGCGAAATATTTATTTTTTGAATTGCCTGAAAAACCACCTCATGCAAATGTAAGATTTTTTTTTTAGATAAATGGGAGTTATTGCGAAATTGACCTGTTTCCATTGAGCCGATTTTCGATTCGCAATTTCAATTTGCGCAATTTGAAGGGTAATTGAAACGCGGATGACAGACACCACAAAGTTGCATAGTAAAAGAAAATTTGGTTTTCAAAAAACGAAAGAGAGAAAAGAGAGAGAGGAAAGACTAAAGAAAGGGTGTCAATCTGTTAACGAATTACAGGAATACTGGATTCTAAACCTCAAAGAAATGCCACAATCAAGACCTCGAAGCAGAAATGAGGGAGAAACACCCAGAAACTCCTCACATCTGCCGCTCACAGTATAAGAGTCTTTCCTTGCCATTGATGCTTGAATAAAACGCCTACGTCTCCTTCCGTTAATAATAATAATGTCTAGTGCGGTGGCTGGGATATATAAACCTACCAACGTCCGTTGGCATGATTTTTTAAATGACTTTTCCCGAGAGGAAAATGACGTTTTAGTCAATAGAAACGCGGCTACTGATGATGAGTGCGCTAAGGCAGGACCAAACCATTTCATGCAGATACAGGGGGGTGGATGTTTACTTTTTGGTCAATGAGGATATTTAACTTTGATTTCCAAAATAAGTACAATCAAAGACATCATTAATTTAATTACTATTTGAAATATACTCAATGATGATGAATTTTATAGTGTATAATATAATAATTTTTTTTAATTACTTTTTACCTATTTGTTGGGGCCCCTGTCAGTCAGGGGCCCTTGGAATCGTCCTAACTTTTCCCCCCTATACGGCGCCCCTGCTCACACTACATGACTCCACTATAAAGTTCCTCCTGTGTGCAGATGATCTGGTCCTGCTGTCTCCAACAGAAGAGGGTCTACAGCAGAACCTGGACATCCTGCATCAGTTCTGTCAGACCTGGGCCCTGAACATTAACCCGACTAAAACCAAAGTACTAACCTTTCAGAAAAGACCCAGATGTCAGGGAAAGAGTCACAATTTCACCCTCGGTATGACCAAACTTGATCATACCACAAGCTACACATACCTCGGGCTGAAAATCAGTGCAACCGGAAACCTAAATTTGGCCGTGAATGAACTGAAGGAGAAAGCAAGAAGGGCCTTCTATGCCATCAAAAAATCTATCCAAATTGAAATACCAATCAGAATCTGGCTCAAAATATTCAAATCAGTTATAGAACCAATTGCATTATATGGCAGTGAAGTTTGGGGTCCTCTCCTAAATCACCAATTTGACAAATGGGACAAAAATCCGATTGAAACCCTGCATGCCGAGTTCTGTAAGAGTGTCCTGAGAGTCCAGAGGAACACACCGAACAACGCATGCAGGGCAGAATTAGGCCAGTACCCTCTACTAATACACGTGGAGAAACGAGCCATCACATTTTGGAAACATCTAAAAATGAGTGACCCCAACTCTTATCATTTTAAAGCCCTTAAAAGCCATGAGATGAACAGTGAGAAGAGCCCCCTGCTTCAGCTGGTCCTGAGGCTACACACACACACACACACGACTCACAGTGATCAGCCTCAGGACACGGACACCCTCATCCACACAATCCGGCCCAACCAAATAATAAAAGCACAACAGGAGAATTACCTGAACTATTGGACTGAAACCACAAAAAAACAAAGTAAACTTGAATGTTATTTGGCCCTAAATAGAGACTACACACCCGCAGAATACCTGAGTACAGTGAAAGACTGTAAACTCAGAAGAATGATGACGAGGTACAGACTGAGCAATCACACACTGAGTGTAGAGACGGGCAGATACAGACAGCACTGTGTGTGTGTGTGTGTGTGTGTGTGTGTGTGTGTGTGTGTGTGTGTGTGTGTGTGTGTGTGTGAGAGTGTGTGTGTGTGTGTGTGTGTGTGTGTGTGTGTGTGTGAGATACAGACAGCACTGGCTGCCCAGAGAGAGCCGCATCTGCCCGCACTGTGACCAGGGAGAAGTGGAGACAGAGCAACACTTCCTCACCAGCTGCCCCAACTATGAGGACATTAGAGGGACTTTTTACACTAAATTTGAAATACTTTACCCTAACTTCATCAAACTAAACAAAAAAAACACAATTTCAACATCTATTAGGAGAAAAAAAGAGACTGTATCATACTAGCGGCAAGATACATTGAGGCTTGTCACAAAAAGAGAGAGTTGACGACCAATCAGTGATGCGCTCACACACACAAACACACACACACTGAATTCTAACTTTTCACAGATTTCTGAAATGTTCATAGTGTTCTACCATTTATTTATTTTACATTTATTTAAAATTAATTATTTTCTGTACTAAATAATTTTCTATGTTGCATTGATGCTTTGGCAATACAAGATGTATTTTTGTCATGCCAATAAAGCTTTCTGAATTGAAATTGAATTGAATTGAATTGAATTGAGAGAGAGAGAGACAATCACTTTCCTGCTTCATTTCAGAAACATTTTAGGTACTTTTACTTTAACGGGCTCATCGGATGCAAAATTCACTTTATATGTTGTCTGCAGTGTGAGGACACAACCACCACACAATGAAGAAAATCCAAAAAAATGTAATCCTCAAAAAGTCTAAACACTCAATAATCAAGCGTTTGGATTTTCTGAGCAATATGATGTCATAATGCTCATGCTCCGCCCATGACTGCCCCGTATTAGCATATTTCCCTTATTAGCATATTTCCGCCCTCAGCCATTTGTATACTGTCAGCCAAGGCATCACTTTATGCATCTTGTGTGTGTGTGTGTGTGTGTGTATATATATATCTATAGTGTGGACACGCCCCATGGGTGAGCAGTTGCTCATTACCATTTAAAGAGACATAAACCGAAACGGGTCGCTGTGAACAGCTGTGTTTGAGGAGGTAAAAGCGTGTTGTTTACACAAACATTGAGGAGTTTTAACCAAAGTATGTTACAAACGTTACATGAAGACCCTAAAGAATCACACAACTGGTGGAGAATGGGCATCCGACGACCCCTTTAACACCCAGTCCTGGTGTCACTGTGAGCGATTGGTCAGGGATGATCTGTGTGTCCGGAGCGCTCACCTGGCGAACCCGTTGATCAGAGCCACGATCTCCTGCCTCGTGAGCTGGAAGCCGATAGACGGACTGTTCTCCGGGAGGTTCTTGATCTCCTTCTCAGAGAACAGGATCCTGAGGGCCGTTCCCAAACCCTGAGTCTGCGGGAAAACAGTGTGTGTCAGCATTAATCTTCCTCTCACATCAGAACTCTTCACTGACCTCACGATGACCTCACGTTACCTGTAACTTTCCCCAGAGTCGGCATTTGCTGCAGCCGACGCAGTCCATGATCCGAGAGATGTTCTTGAAATGAAGCCTGAACTCCTCCTGAACAGAGACATAAGGACAGCACAGGTGACGTTTACTGGACGACACACAGATAAACACGACGACAGCACAGGTGACGTTTACTGGACGACACACAGATAAACACGACGACAGCACAGGTGACGTTTACTGGACGACACACAGATAAACATGAGGACAGCACAGGTGACGTTTACTGGACGACACACAGATAAACACGACGACAGCACAGGTGACGTTTACTGGACGACACACAGATAAACACGACGACAGCACAGGTGACGTTTACTGGACGACACACAGATAAACATGAGGACAGCACAGGTGACGTTTACTGGACGACACACAGATAAACACGACGACAGCACAGGTGACGTTTACTGGACGACACACAGATAAACACGACGACAGCACAGGTGACGTTTACTGGACGACACACAGATAAACACGACGACAGCACAGGTGACGTTTACTGGACGACACACAGATAAACATGAGGACAGCACAGGTGACGTTTACTGGACGACACACAGATAAACATGAGGACAGCACAGGTGACGTTTACTGGACGACACACAGATAAACACGACGACAGCACAGGTGACGTTTACTGGACGACACACAGATAAACATGACGACAGCACAGGTGACGTTTACTGGACGACACACAGATAAACATGAGGACAGCACAGGTGACGTTTACTGGACGACACACAGATAAACATGAGGACAGCACAGGTGACGTTTACTGGACGACACACAGATAAACATGAGGACAGCACAGGTGACGTTTACTGGACGACACACAGATAAACATGAGGACAGCACAGGTGACGTTTACTGGACGACACACAGATAAACATGAGGACAGCACAGGTGACGTTTACTGGACGACACACAGATAAACACGACGACAGCACAGGTGACGTTTACTGGACGACACACAGATAAACACGAGGACAGCACAGGTGACGTTTACTGGACGACACACAGATAAACACGACGACAGCACAGGTGACGTTTACTGGACGACACACAGATAAACACGACGACAGCACAGGTGACGTTTACTGGACGACACACAGATAAACATGACGACAGCACAGGTGACGTTTACTGGACGACACACAGATAAACATGAGGACAGCACAGGTGACGTTTACTGGACGACACACAGATAAACATGAGGACAGCACAGGTGACGTTTACTGGACGACACACAGATAAACATGACGACAGCACAGGTGACGTTTACTGGACGACACACAGATAAACATGAGGACAGCACAGGTGACGTTTACTGGACGACACACAGATAAACACGACGACAGCACAGGTGACGTTTACTGGACGACACACAGATAAACACGAGGACAGCACAGGTGACGTTTACTGGACGACACACAGATAAACATGAGGACAGCACAGGTGACGTTTACTGGACGACACACAGATAAACACGACGACAGCACAGGTGACGTTTACTGGACGACACACAGATAAACATGAGGACAGCACAGGTGACGTTTACTGGACGACACACAGATAAACATGAGGACAGCACAGGTGACGTTTACTGGACGACACACAGATAAACATGAGGACAGCACAGGTGACGTTTACTGGACGACACACAGATAAACATGAGGACAGCACAGGTGACGTTTACTGGACGACACACAGATAACATGAGGACAGCACAGGTGACGTTTACTGGACGACACACAGATAAACACGAGGACAGCACAGGTGACGTTTACTGGACGACACACAGATAAACATGAGGACAGCACAGGTGACGTTTACTGGACGACACACAGATAAACACGACGACAGCACAGGTGACGTTTACTGGACGACACACAGATAAACATGAGGACAGCACAGGTGACGTTTACTGGACGACACACAGATAAACACGAGGACAGCACAGGTGACGTTTACTGGACGACACACAGATAAACATGAGGACAGCACAGGTGACGTTTACTGGACGACACACAGATAAACACGACGACAGCACAGGTGACGTTTACTGGACGACACACAGATAAACACGACGACAGCACAGGTGACGTTTACTGGACGACACACAGATAAACATGAGGACAGCACAGGTGACGTTTACTGGACGACACACAGATAAACATGAGGACAGCACAGGTGACGTTTACTGGACGACACACAGATAAACACGACGACAGCACAGGTGACGTTTACTGGACGACACACAGATAAACATGACGACAGCACAGGTGACGTTTACTGGACGACACACAGATAAACATGAGGACAGCACAGGTGACGTTTACTGGACGACACACAGATAAACACGACGACAGCACAGGTGACGTTTACTGGACGACACACAGATAAACATGACGACAGCACAGGTGACGTTTACTGGACGACAAACAGATAAACATGAGGACAGCACAGGTGACGTTTACTGGACGACACACAGATAAACATGAGGACAGCACAGGTGACGTTTACTGGACGACACACAGATAAACATGACGACAGCACAGGTGACGTTTACTGGACGACACACAGATGAACACGACGACAGCACAGGTGACGTTTACTGGACGACACACAGATAAACACGACGACAGCACAGGTGACGTTTACTGGACGACACACAGATAAACATGACGACAGCACAGGTGACGTTTACTGGACGACACACAGATAAACATGACGACAGCACAGGTGACGTTTACTGGACGACACACAGATAAACATGACGACAGCACAGGTGACGTTTACTGGACGACACACAGATAAACACGACGACAGCACAGGTGACGTTTACTGGACGACACACAGATAAACATGACGACAGCACAGGTGACGTTTACTGGACGACACACAGATAAACATGACGACAGCACAGGTGACGTTTACTGGACGACACACAGATAAACACGACGACAGCACAGGTGACGTTTACTGGACGACACACAGATAAACACGACGACAGCACAGGTGACGTTTACTGGACGACACACAGATAAACACGACGACAGCACAGGTGACGTTTACTGGACGACACACAGATAAACATGAGGACAGCACAGGTGACGTTTACTGGACGACACACAGATGAACACGACGACAGCACAGGTGACGTTTACTGGACGACACACAGATGACACGACGACAGCACAGGTGACGTTTACTGGACGACACACAGATAAACACGACGACAGCACAGGTGACGTTTACTGGACGACACACAGATAAACATGACGACAGCACAGGTGACGTTTACTGGACGACACACAGATAAACACGACGACAGCACAGGTGACGTTTACTGGACGACACACAGATAAACATGACGACAGCACAGGTGACGTTTACTGGACGACACACAGATAAACATGACGACAGCACAGGTGACGTTTACTGGACGACACACAGATAAACATGAGGACAGCACTTTGATAAAGCTGTACATGTTGTTTTATTAACATTAATGACACAGACGACAGCAGGAATATTAGTTATACTGTCACTTTAAGACAGAATAAACCTGCAAACAGAACCGAGCGAACACTTGCTGAGACAGTGATTTAGACATAATTGTTTTAAATAGTTTGAATGTGTAAATCGGCAAGAAAAAACACGTCTGAATTATAAACTTTCACTCTATGATGGTTAAATTCATCAATTAATCCGCGAGTCACACGCGTGCCGAAGCGAGAACATTCTGAGATCCAGTTATTGGCTTCCACCGAAGATGATCTATGCAAACACACATGCAAATCTCCATGCAGAGCTGATGACGGAACAACTGCCAGACTGCGGTTTCTAATCAGCGGACCGACCGCGCTCACAGAGCCCGGCCCACACTTCTGTTCACCTGCCATCATCTCACCTTCAGCGTCTTCGCCTCCAGCTTCTGTCCAGCGAACATGGAGCTCTCGTCGAAGTGCATGGGGAACGCTCTGCACACACACACACACACACACACACAGACGAGCTCATCAGAGTGTATGTGATAATCATATGCACGTGTGCTGGACAGGAGTGTGTCCTCACTTGGTGACGTTGAGGATCTGGAGCAGCAGGGCTTTGGTGGACGAGTCCTCCTCGCTGTTCCCCGTGTACAGGTTGATGAAGGAGCGCTCGAAGTACGGGGACACTTTAGTGAGCGCGCGCAGCTCGATCAGGTACAGGAAGTACAGGTTCTTGAGGCGGCGCGTGCCCTCGCCCTTGGTCTCGGCCGGGTCGAAGCGCTGGCGAAACTCCTGCACGTTCGGACCCCACACCGGCTTGCCCAGCCCTCTGAGGAACACACTCCGCTTTATACAGCGCTCGAACAGAGCAGAGAACGTAGGAATAGCGTAGTGATGTAGAAATAGCGTAGTGACGTAGAAATAGCGTAGTGACGTAGAAATAGCGTAGTGACGTAGAAATAGCGCAGTGACGTAGAAATAGCGTAATGACGTAGAAATAGCGTAGTGATGTAGAAATAGCGTAGTGACGTAGAAATAGCGCAGTGACGTAGAAATAGCGCAGTGACGTAGAAATAGCGCAGTGACGTAGAATAGCGCAGTGACGTAGAAATAGCGCAGTGACGTAGAAATAGCGCAGTGACGTAGAAATAGCGCAGTGACGTAGAAATAGCGCGAGTGACGTAGAAATAGCGCAGTGACGTAGAAATAGCGCGCAGTGACGTAGAAATAGCGCAGTGACGTAGAAATAGCGCAGTGACGTAGAAATAGCGCAGTGACGTAGAAATAGCGCAGTGACGTAGAAATAGCGCAGTGACGTAGAAATAGCGCGCAGTGACGTAGAAATAGCGCGCAGTGACGTAGAAATAGCGCAGTGACGTAAAAATAGCGCGCAGTGACGTAGAAATAGCGCAGTGACGTAGAAATAGCGCGCAGTGACGTAGAAATAGCGCAGTGACGTAGAAATAGCGCAGTGACGTAGA
>JARPMJ010006057.1:47500-56292 GCA_033366665.1 Phoxinus dragarum
TGTTAGACTGATCCCTGTTACACTGATCACTGTTACACTGATCCCTGTTACACTGATCACTGTTACAACCGATCCCTGTTACACCGATCCCTGTTAGACTGATCCCTGTTAGACTGATCCCTGTTACACTGATCCCTGTTAGACTGATCCCTGTTACACTGATCACTGTTACACTGATCCCTGTTACACTGATCACTGTTACACTGATCCCTGTTACACTGATCCCTGTTACACTGATCCCTGTTACACTGATCCCTGTTACACTGATCCCTGTTACACTGATCCCTGTTACACTGATCACTGTTACACTGATCCCTGTTACACTGATCCCTGTTACACTGATCCCTGTTACACTGATCCCTGTTACACTGATCACTGTTACACTGATCCCTGTTACACTGATCCCCGTTACACTGATCCCCGTTACACTGATCCCCGTTACACTGATCCCTGTTACACTGATCCCTGTTACACTGATCCCTGTTACACTGATCCCTGTTACACCGATCCCTGTTACACCGATCCCTGTTAGACTGATCCCTGTTACACTGATTCCTGTTACACTGATCCCTGTTACACTGATCCCTGTTACACTGATCACTGTTACACTGATCCCTGTTACACTGATCCCTGTTACACTGATCCCTGTTACACTGATCCCCGTTACACTGATCCCTGTTACACCGATCCCTGTTACACTGATCCCTGTTACACTGATCCCTGTTACACCGATCCCTGTTACACTGATCCCCGTTACACTGATCCCTGTTACACTGATCCTGTTACACTGATCCTTGTTACACTGATCCCTGTTACACCGATCCCTGTTACACCGATCCCTGTTACACTGATCCCTGTTACACTGATCCCTGTTACACTGATCCCTGTTACACTGATCCCCGTTACACTGATCCCTGTTACACTGATCCTTGTTACACTGATCCCTGTTACACTGATCCCTGTTACACCGATCCCTGTTACACTGATCCCTGTTACACTGATCCCCATTACACTGATACCCGTTACACTGATTCCTGTTACACTGATCCCTGTTACACTGATCCCTGTTACACTGATCCTTGTTACACTGATCCCTGTTACACTGATCCCTGTTACACCGATCCCTGTTACACTGATCCCCGTTACACTGATCCCCATTACACTGATACCCGTTACACTGATTCCTGTTACACTGATCCCTGTTACACTGATTCCTGTTACACTGATCCCTGTTACACTGATCCCTGTTACACTGATCCCCATTACACTGATACCCGTTACACTGATTCCTGTTACACTGATCCCCATTACACTGATACCCGTTACACTGATTCCTGTTACACTGATCCCCATTACACTGATACCCGTTACACTGATTCCTGTTACACTGATCCCTGTTACACTGATTCCTGTTACACTGATCCCTGTTACACTGATCCCTGTTACACTGATCCCTGTTACACCGATCCCTGTTACACTGATCCCTGTTACACTGATCACTGTTACAATGATCCCTGTTACACCGATCCCTGTTACACTGATCCCTGTTACACTGATCCCCATTACACTGATACCCGTTACACTGATTCCTGTTACACTGATCCCTGTTACACTGATCACTGTTACACTGATCCCTGTTACACTGATCACTGTTACACTGATCCCTGTTACACTGATCCCTGTTACACTGATCCCTGTTACACTGATCCCTGTTACACTGATCCCTGTTACACTGATCCCTGTTACACTGATCCCTGTTACACTGATCCCTGTTACACTGATCCCTGTTACACTGATCCCTGTTACACTGATCCCTGTTACACTGATCCCTGTTACACTGATCACTGTTACACTGATCCCTGTTACACTGATCCCTGTTACACTGATCCCCGTTACACTGATCCCCATTACACTGATCCCTGTTACACCGATCCCTGTTACACCGATCCCTGTTACACTGATCACTGTTACAATGATCCCTGTTACACCGATCCCTGTTACACCGATCCCCGTTATACCGATCCCTGTTACACTGATCCCTGTTACACCGATCCCTGTTACACACCGATTCCTGTTAGACTGATCCCTGTTACACTGATCCCTGTTACACTGATCCCTGTTACAATGATCCCTGTTACACCGATCCCTGTTACACTGATCCCTGTTACACTGATCCCTGTTACACTGATCCCTGTTACACTGATCCCTGTTACACTGATCCCTGTTACACCGATCCCTGTTACACCGATCCCTGTTACACCGATCCCTGTTACACTGATCCCTGTTACACTGATCCCTGTTACACTGATCCCTGTTAGACTGATCCCTGTTACACTGATCCCTGTTACACTGATCCCTGTTACACTGATCCCTGTTACACTGATCCCTGTTACACCGATCCCCGTTATACCGATCCCTGTTACAACCGATCCCCGTTATACCGATCCCTGTTACACTGATACCCGTTACACTGATTCCTGTTACACTGATCCCTGTTACACTGATCCCTGTTACACCGATCCCTGTTACACTGATCCCTGTTACACTGATCCCTGTTACAATGATCCGTGTTACACTGATTCCTGTTACACTGATCCGTGTTACACTGATCCCCGTTACACTGATCCCTGTTACACTGATCCCCGTTACACTGATCCCTGTTACACTGATCCCTGTTACACTGATCCCTGTTACACTGATCCGTTACACTGATCCCTGTTACACTGATCCCTGTTACACTGATCCCTGTTACACCGATCCCTGTTACACCGATCCTGTTACACCGATCCCTGTTACACTGATCCCTGTTACACTGATCCCTGTTACACTGATCCCTGTTACACTGATCCCTGTTACACTGATCCCTGTTACACTGATCCCTGTTACACTGATCCCTGTTACAATGATCCGTGTTACACTGATCCCTGTTACACCGATCCCTGTTACACTGATCCCTGTTACACTGATCCCTGTTACACTGATCCCTGTTACACTGATCCGTGTTACACTGATCCCTGTTACAACCGATCCCTGTTACACCGATCCCTGTTACACCGATCCCTGTTACACCGATCCCTGTTACACCGATCCCTGTTACACTGATCCCTGTTACACTGATCCCTATTACACTGATCCCTGTTACACCGATCCCTGTTACACCGATCCCTGTTACACTGATCCCTGTTACACTGATCCCTGTTACAATGATCCGTGTTACACTGATTCCTGTTACACTGATCCGTGTTACACTGATCCCTGTTACACTGATCCGTGTTACACTGATTCCTGTTACACTGATCCGTGTTACACTGATCCCCGTTACACTGATCCCTGTTACACTGATCCCCGTTACACTGATCCCTGTTACACTGATCCGTGTTACACTGATCCCCGTTACACTGATCCCTGTTACACTGATCCCTGTTACACTGATCCCCGTTACACTGATCCGTGTTACACTGATCCCCGTTACACTGATCCCTGTTACACTGATCCCCGTTACACTGATCCCTGTTACACTGATCCCTGTTACACTGATCCCCGTTACACTGATCCCTGTTACACTGATCCCTGTTACACTGATCCCCATTACACTGATCCCTGTTACACTGATCCCTGTTACACTGATCCCTGTTACACTGATCCCCGTTACACTGATCCCTGTTACACTGATCCCTGTTACACTGATCCCTGTTACACTGATCCCTGTTACACTGATCACTGTTACACTGATCCCTGTTACACTGATCCCTGTTACACTGATCCCCATTACACTGATCCCCATTACACTGATCCCTGTTACACTGATCCCTGTTACACTGATCCCCGTTACACCGATCCCCGTTACACCGATCCCCGTTACACTGATTCTGGAATGACTGTGCAATCATGCAGGATCATCTTTAGCCGACCGCGAGTGAACGTCCGAGAATAACAGGCCTCAATCATGGCTGTGTTTCCCAGAAACACCCTGTAATCGATCCCTGTTACACTGATTCCTGTTACACTGATTTGTGCAGCTTCACCTTCAGGGCAGTACGTGTCCTCCAAACAGAAACTGGCCTTGTGACCCTCAGCGACCTTCGTGCCATTCAGGGTCAAGAGGTCATAGTGTGTGAAGACCTCGATACTGTGGTAATGCCTGGAAGAGATCAGAAACACAGCAGTCATGTGACACAATACTGGCCTCTCATTGGGTTGTAAATCGTCACATGACTGATCCTTCTTCTGCTTGACGAGAACATAAACTGACCACAGAATCCTGACCACAGATGAACACACACAGACACACAGACACACACACACACGCACACACACACACACACACATACACACACACGCTTGTGAAACAGGAGGCTGGATCTCTCAGAGTTAGCGCTGTTGTTGTAGTGTTTGGTGGCAGATCCATCTCGTGTGTTCCCGTGTAAACATCTGTAAATGTTTCAGAATCAGAATGCCAAATCCTGACTGGGCGAGAGGAGGAGCTGGGGATGAAGGAGGGTAAAGAGCTCCTGAGGAACACGATAGCTGCTGATAATACTGAAGGAGCTTATATACTGTATGTATACAGTGATAGGCGTCGTATTCCTATAGGTAGACGTGGATCAGCTGAGAGTAACTGATGCAAGCTTGACTAACGTGACCTGCCAGAACTAACGCTACGCTTGATGTGTTGCCATCACCTGGACCAGCTAGTTCTGTACCTTCAAATGATGGTGTTGGACAGCAGACAAGTAAAATTACACTAGAGGTTACAATGTCTGAGACTTCACGTGTGGAGGAGAAGCCTGAACTCAGAAGGTCCAAAAGGACGAGAAGGCTGCCCAGTTATCTGGAAGAGTAGTGGTGAGTTATCCAGCCACAGGGCAAGAATGCATCCTGGAACTCATTGGGATGGAGGCAGTCTACCCAAAGTCCCTAGCTGTATTAACGTTGCTAAAAAAAGAAAAACAAAGAAATGTGTAATGTTCATATAATGTCATTATACTGCTGTTCATAATCTGACTAATTTGTTGGGGAACTAGTGTTACCAGGGGAAAGGGGATGTAGTGAAGTATAAGGTTATTTGGGAGTGTGACCACTAGAGGGCATGCTTGTGCAACAGGAGGCTGGGTCTCTGGGAGTTAGCATTGTTGTTGTAGTGTTTGGTGGCAGATCTATCTCGTGTGTTCCCGTGTAAACATCTGTTAATAAAGACACATCAAATATGCAGTATCTCTCCATCTCCATATTCGGCTGCACTACAGAATAACACACACACACACACACACACACACACACACACACACACACACACACACACACACACACACACACACACACACACACACACACAACACACACACACACACACACACACACACACACCTGTGGCACTGGTGCCAGGTCCAGGACTCTTTTGTAGCTCTGGGTCTGAAGTCGGCTCTGCCCATGTTCATGATGCGTGAGGAGAAGCGCAGGAGCCGCCGGTGACCGTAGGGCCAGTTCATGCGTGAGGCGGAGGAGGACAGGCAGTGTTCCTCGTGAGCGCAAGTGAGCAGGTGCAGCGGACGGTCCTCCAGGTACGCAGACTCCTGAACCAGCTGAGTGTCCACCACCAGATCCGGAGCCACTGGCCAAAAAACAGCAACAGTGCCATTATATAATGATCACAAATATAACATTATTACATAAATACTCATTATTTTATAAGTGATTTAGTACCGTCTGCACAGGTGACCCCGGCTGCTTTAGCTCCGCCCCCTCGAGGGCAGTACACCTGTTGGCTCCTCCCACACTGCTGAATGGAGATCTCAGTCCCGATGCAGTGAATTCCACTAAGAACCACATCCTCCGACCCGGAGCTTCCCGGCCAGAACCACGTCTCCTGCACACACACACACACACACACACACACACACACACACACACACACAAAAACAAACACGTGAGACGTGTTATTACACATCATTCATGCACATTATCAAGGATTTTCCACTTTCCTCTCCACCGTCTATTTACCCAGAGCCACTTTTAAACGGGCTTTCATAAGAGCACAAATGTGATCCACATCCAGCGGCGCTATTTTGGGATTGTTTTCTCTCTGGGTTTCCAGCTCTTTCCCTGAATCTGTGCAGGGCTGTAATTAACTTCTGCATGGGAAACAACAGCCGGGAAAACAAAAGCTCCGCGGATGTAAACACTGACCGAATAAAACACACTCAGCTCTCGATTACACAATAAACTGACAGCGAGTCGCATTTCATGAACTTCATGAGCTTCAGGTTTCATAACTGCGAGTCTCGTTCAGATGCATAAGTTACTGTTCAACAGTTTAACTCTCTTTAAGCTGTTTCAGCACATTGACAGTCGAGCTGAGAGAGAAACACCACCGTCTGCTGTTCGACCCGACATGAAAACTCAGTCACATTCTGTTTAATCAGAAAAAATTTGGTGTTTGGTGAGGAGGAGTGAGTGTTGAGGTGTTTGGTGAGGAGGAGTGTTGAGGTGTTTGGTGAGGAGGAATGTTGATGTGTTTGGTGAGGAGGAGTGTTGAGGTGTTTGGTGAGGAGGAGTGTTGAGGTGTTTGGTGAGGAGGAGTGAGTGTTGAGGTGTTTGGTGAGGAGGAGTGTTGAGGTGTTTGGTGAGGAGGAGTGAGTGTTGAGGTGTTTGGTGAGGAAGAGTGTTGAGGTGTTTGGTGAGGAGGAGTGTTGAGGTGTTTGGTGAGGAGGAGTGTTGAGGTGTTTGGTGAGGAGGAATGTTGAGGTGTTTGGTGAGGAGGAGTGTTGAGGTGTTTGGTGAGGAGGAATGTTGAGGTGTTTGGTGAGGAGGAGTGTTGAGGTGTTTGGTGAGGAGGAGTGTTGAGGTGTTTGGTGAGGAGGAGTGTTGAGGTGTTTGGTGAGGAGGAGTGTTGAGGTGTTTGGTGAGGAGGAGTGAGTGTTGAGGTGTTTGGTGAGGAGGAGTGAGTGTTGAGGTGTTTGGTGAGGAGGAGTGAGTGTTGAGGTGTTTGGTGAGGAGGAGTGTTGAGGTGTTTGGTGAGGAGGAGTGTTGAGGTGTTTGGTGAGGAGGAGTGTTGAGGTGTTTGGTGAGGAGGAGTGTTGAGGTGTTTGGTGAGGAGGAGTGTTGAGGTGTTTGGTGAGGAGGAGTGTTGAGGTGTTTGGTGAGGAGGAATGTTGAGGTGTTTGGTGAGGAGGAGTGTTGAGGTGTTTGGTGAGGAGGAGTGTTGAGGTGTTTGGTGAGGAGGAGTGTTGAGGTGTTTGGTGAGGAGGAGTGAGTGTTGAGGTGTTTGGTGAGGTGTTTGGTGAGGAGGAGTGTTGAGGTGTTTGGTGAGGTGTTTGGTGAGGAGGAGTGTTGAGGTGTTTGGTGAGGAGGAGTGTTGAGGTGTTTGGTGAGGAGGAGTGTTGAGGTGTTTGGTGAGGAGGAATGTTGAGGTGTTTGGTGAGGAGGAGTGTTGAGGTGTTTGGTGAGGAGGAGTGTTGAGGTGTTTGGTGAGGAGGAGTGTTGAGGTGTTTGGTGAGGAGGAGTGTTGAGGTGTTTGGTGAGGAGGAGTGTTGAGGTGTTTGGTGAGGTGTTTGGTGAGGAGGAGTGTTGAGGTGTTTGGTGAGGAGGAGTGTTGAGGTGTTTGGTGAGGTGTTTGGTGAGGAGGAGTGTTGAGGTGTTTGGTGAGGAGGAGTGTTGAGGTGTTTGGTGAGGAGGAGTGTTGAGGTGTTTGGTGAGGAGGAGTGTTGAGGAGGAGTGTTGAGGTGTTTGGTGAAGAGGAGTGTTGAGGTGTTTGGTGAGGTGTTTGGTGAGGAGGAGTGTTGAGGTGCTTGGTGAGGAGGAGTGTTGAGGTGTTTGGTGAGGAGGAGTGAGTGTTGAGGTGTTTGGTGAGGAGGAGTGAGTGTTGAGGTGTTTGGTGAGGAGGAGTGTTGAGGTGTTTGGTGAGGAGGAGTGTTGAGGTGTTTGGTGAGGTGTTTGGTGAGGAGGAGTGTTGAGGTGTTTGGTGAGGAGGAGTGTTGAGGTGTTTGGTGAGGAGGAGTGTTGAGGTGTTTGGTGAGGAGGAGTGTTGAGGTGTTTGGTGAGGAGGAGTGTTGAGGTGTTTGGTGAGGAGGAGTGTTGAGGTGTTTGGTGAGGAGGAGTGTTGAGGTGTTTGGTGAGGAGGAGTGAGTGTTGAGGTGTTTGGTGAGGAGGAGTGTTGAGGTGTTTGGTGAGGAGGAATGTTGAGGTGTTTGGTGAGGAGGAGTGTTGAGGTGTTTGGTGAGGAGGAATGTTGAGGTGTTTGGTGAGGAGGAGTGTTGAGGTGTTTGGTGAGGAGAAGTGTTGAGGTGTTTGGTGAGGTGTTTGGTGAGGAGGAGTGAGTGTTGAGGTGTTTGGTGAGGAGGAGTGTTGAGGTGTTTGGTGAGGAGGAGTGTTGAGGTGTTTGGTGAGGAGGAGTGTTGAGGTGTTTGGTGAGGAGGAATGTTGAGGTGTTTGGTGAGGAGGAGTGTTGAGGTGTTTGGTGAGGAGGAATGTTGAGGTGTTTGGTGAGGAGGAGTGTTGAGGTGTTTGGTGAGGAGGAGTGTTGAGGTGTTTGGTGAGGAGGAGTGTTGAGGTGTTTGGTGAGGAGGAAGGTTGAGGTGTTTGGTGAGGAGGAGTGTTGAGGTGTTTGGTGAGGAGGAGTGTTGAGGTGTTGAGGTGTTTGGTGAGGAGGAGTGTTGAGGTGTTGGTGAGGAGGATGTTGAGTGTTGGTGGGAGAGTGGTTTGGTGAGGAGGAGTGTTGAGGTGTTTGGTGAGGAGGAGTGTTGAGGTGTTTGGTGAGGAGGAGTGTTGAGGTGTTGGTGAGGAGGAGTGTTGAG
>JARPMJ010006058.1:0-56283 GCA_033366665.1 Phoxinus dragarum
CAGAAACTGATAGCATATTACGTAGCTTAGCATGTTTCTAAGGTGGAAAAAGGCTGTTCTTGTGACTTTGAAATATGATTTTCAAAAGACAAGTTGCGGTCTAGTATAACACCCAGGTCTTTTATTGTAGAGGATAAAGTAACAGGACGTCCATCTAGATTAAGGTTGTATTGTAAGAGGTTTTGTGGGCAGTTTTTTGGACCAATCAGTAATACCTCCGTTTTATCTGAATTTAATAGAAAGAAAATTACACGTCATCCAATATTTTATATCTTTAACACACTCTGTCATTTTAGATAATTTAGTGTTATCATCTGGTCTAGATGAAATATATAATTGAGTGTCATCAGCATAACAGTGGAAACTTATTCCATGTTTTCTTATAATATTACCAAGTGGCAGCATATAAATTGAGAATAGCAGGGGGCCTAACACAGATCCCTGCGGCACTCCATAATTTACTGACGTTATCTTTGATTTTTCCCCATTTAAATGTACAAAATGGTAACGGTCTGATAGGTACGATCTAAACCAGCTTAATGCCTGTCCCTGTACACCAGTGTAATTTTGTAGTCGATCTAAGAGTATTTTATGATCTATAGTGTCAAACGCAGCACTAAGATCGAGTAAAACTAGTATTGAGATACAGCCTTGGTCAGAAGCTAAAAGTAAATCATTTGTAATTTTAACCAGCGCAGTTTCTGTGCTATGATGTGGCCTGAATCCAGACTGAAACTTTTCATAGATATCGTTTTCTTGCAAGAAAGAGCACAATTGAGCGGACACAACTTTTTCTAGTATTTTAGACATAAATGGAAGATTTGAAATGGGTCTGTAATTTGCTAGGTTATTTGGATCTAATTGTGGTTTCTTAATAAGAGGTTTTATAACTGCCAGCTTGAATGTTTTTGGAACATGTCCTAAAGATAGAGACGAGTTAATAATATTGAGAAGAGGCTCTTCCACTACAGGTAACACTTCTTTCAGTAGTTTAGTGGGTATTGGATCTAATAAACATGTTGTTGGTTTAGATGCAGTGATAAGTTTATTTAGCTCTTCCTGTCCTATAGTTGTAAAGCGCTGTAGTTGTTGAGGGGCAATAATTGAGGCTGAATCATAAGACGCTGTCAAAGATTGTACATTTACATTGTGTTTCTGATGCTTTCTATTTCTCAGTGAAGAAATTCATGAAATCATTACTATTAAAATGTAACGGAATAATTTGTTCAGGTGATGTCTGTTTATTTGTTAATCTAGCCACGGTGTTAAATAAAAACCTTGGATTGTTTTGGTTATTTTCTATTAGTTTGCGTAGATGCTCAGCCCTGGCTGCTTTTAGAGCCTTTTTATAACGTGACATACTGTCTTTCCACGCGATTCTAAAGACCTCTAAATTAGTTTGTTTCCATTTGCGCTCTAAGTTACGAGTTTCTCTCTTGATAACATGCGTAGCACTGTTGTACCATGGTGCTTTAGTTTTCTCTCTAACCTTTTTTAATCTAATTGGTGCAACAGTTTCTATGTACTAGAGAAAATGTTGCTCATACTGCTAGTCATTTCCTCTAGTTCCTCTGTTTGTTTAGGTTCACTGAGGAGCGGAGATAGATCAGGTAAGCTATTCAAGAATCTATCTATAGTGGTTGGAAGGATTGTTCTGCCTGGTCGATAACGTGCCGCAACATGACACATTTCAGCCGTACGTAGTATGCAAGTTACCATGTAATGATCAGTGACATCATCACTTTGCGGTATAATATCTATATCGGTTGGATCGGTTCCATATGATATAATTAAATCTAGAAGTATGATTAAGACGATGAGTGGGACCACTAACGTTTTGCTTGACCCCAAAGGAGTTTAATAAATCTGTAAACGCAGCTCCTAACGCATCATTTGTGTTATCAACGTGTATGTTGAAATCTCCAACAATTATTGCCTTATCGACATTGACCAATAGATCTGAGAGAAAATCTGCAAACTCTTTTAGGAAATCAGCGTAAGGCCCTGGCGGTCTATATACGGTAGCCAAGGCTAGAGATAATAGGGATTTCTTTCTTACATCTAGGAGCGTAACATTTAATACAAGTACTTCAAACGAATTAAACCTGTGACCTGTTTTCTGAGTAACATTAAGAATATCTCTATAGATTGTTGCAACACCGCCGCCACGACCAATCAGACGGGGCTCATGCTTATAACCGTATCCTGGTGGAGTGGACTCATTAAGACCGAAATAATCATTTGGTTTAAGCCAGGTTTCAGTAAGGCAGAGTACATCGAAGCTATTATCAGTGACCATTTCATTTACAATAACCGCCTTAGGTGTAAGCGATCTAATGTTTAGAAGACCTAGCTTTAGAAATTGTAATTATTATTATGTAATTTATCGAAACAGGTTTGCAGCAGAAGTCACAGAACAGAGCAAATTGTTATTTTATATTAAGTAGATGAGTGAACTGCATTAAATAAATGCAACAAAACATGTAATTGATGAGACAGTTGAATACAATAGAATAAAAAAAATGAATGGCATGATTTTTTATATGAATAAATTGGAATTCATATGCATTCATGCGAATGTAAAGTTGTTTATACGTAAATAATTTGTGGTTTAGTGCTTTCAAGTAAATGTGCATTTGGTAGAACCACACGAAATATATTTTTATGAAAGATATTACGGCAAAGAAAGGGCGTCCAGACTTTGAACTTAAAGGGTAACTAAACCCCTGGCCAGAGCCTGACTCCACCCACTGGCAATATTTGAAAAATGCTGGAAAAGTGGGCAGAGCCCAGTGGAGGGGGGGCGTGCACCTGAGACGTGTCTCTCTGTAGGCAAGGGCGTGGTTAGCTGGTACCCTCTTACATGCTCTGAACTGTCAAGCTCCTTGAGACTATTAAATCTGTTATTTACCATTTATGGAAGGTGGTTCATAAAAGTATATGGGTTTACAAAGGACTTTGAAACACCATATGTGACCCTGGACCACAAAACCAGTCACATGGGTCAGTTTTTGAAATTGAGATTTAATGGTTTGTTAGGATAGGGTAATATTTGGCCAAGATACAACTACTTGAAAATCTGGAAACGTTGAGAAAATCGTCTTTAAAGTTGTCCATTTATGTTTGCGATTGTGCTGCATTCACTCACAAAAATAAATGTTTTATATATTTACGGTAGGAAACAAAATATCTTCATGGAACGTGATCTTTACTTAAGATAAGTTTTACGGACACCAAAGTGCCCACACTCGTCATGTGCCACCTTCAAAACAAGGGGACAAAACTTTGCTGGCACAACTACCTGGAAAACATCATCTTTCACACCTTCCTCACTCACTGGAACCCATTTTCTGAACAGCAAATCCTTATGCAAGAAATAGCCAGATACCACATTACCAATCTCCAGATCAGGCAAAACACACCGGAATATTTCCTTCAAAGAGACATCATTGCGCTGCTCCTGAACAACCTCACCATGAGACATTTACAAGGGCAGCTCAGCCAGAGACGGAACCTCCAAAGGCACATCAACACTGTTAGATTCAAATAACTCATCAAGCTGCAATTTGTGCATAGCGCGTGTAACCACACAGGCTGGAAAAACTTCTTGCAATGCACCAGTACTCTTATCCGACACAAACTCAGATGGACATTTACATACATTTACACTTATTCATTTAGCAGACGCTTTTATTCAAAGCGACTTACAAATGAGAACAATATAAGCAATTAAACTAGCAGTAGGACAACAGTATGTAAGTGCTATGACCCTTCGCAGTTCAATCCAACATAGTTTTTGTTTTATTGTATTTTTAGATATAAGAGGAGGAAAAAGTGTTAGTATTACTTGATCAAGTGCTGCCGAAAAAGATACGTCTTCAGCAATTTCTTAAAGCTACACTGTGTGATTTTTACCCCCATCTAGCGGTGAAAAGGTATATGACCATCCAGTGAATATTAGTTTTCGTTCCTCTCAATTCCGATTTAGTTTTAACTCCTACGGTGGCCAATGTAGTCCAAGATTAACATGGCTTCCAGTTCGACCTCGTCCATGAGTATTCCTTCAAGTGATGAGGTTACTTTAGAAAACTATTATAATTTGCAGTAATTTAATTTGTCAGTTAACATATAGGTTATGACATCTATGTAAAATGAATAATAGTTTTATGTTTTCGTTATTTTTTTACCATTTCATTGCTAACATCAGCTATCAGGTTCCCAGAATCGAAGTTTACATTGTAGGCTATATCATTTTCTCCGTGAGCAGAGATCAGTTGATGTGACGGAGGTGCGAGGGAGAGGTAGAGGGAAAGGAAAAAATAAAAACAGGGCCGGTGCCAGTGAATTGCGGAAAGGCGAAGCTTGAATTAACGGGTATGTCCCTCTTTGGCTAATGTACTTTCAAGATGGAGGGGCAACATGGCGACCGACATTCGAACCCCTCACCCGTATGTATTTTCAATGGCATATTATACACTCACGAGAATACTTTATTACTTGAACGAAGTAAATATACATTAATGAGCACATATATTTTTGAAAGAACTAAGTGTTTTTAGCTAAGAATAAACTAAAAAAGTTACACAGTGTAGCTTTAAAAATGGCTACGGACTCAGCAGCTCTGGTTGAGTTAGGCAGATCATTCCACCAGCAGGGAACAGTCATGGTAAAGGTCAGAGAAATAGATTTTTTAGCTATTTGAGATGGCACCACAAGACGCCGCTCGCTTGCAGAGCGCAAGTTTCTGGATGGCACATAAGTCTGAAGTAATGAGATAAGGTACAAGGGAGCAGTGCCAGTGGTTGTTCTGTAGGCAACCGTTCTTGACTTGAATTTGATGCGAGCGGCAACCGGCAACTAGGGCTGGTCCGAATACCATTTTTTGAGCTTCGAAGCTTCGGTAGTAATGAACATCGAATATTCGAAGCTTCGGAGAGAGGGTGCTGAACATAATCTTCTCTCTAATAAAAGCAGGAATCTCTATGTGTCTGTATGTCTGTTTGCATTTTGATTATTTCGAGAACCGTTCATCCAATCGACTTCACAAGGGAGTGCAGTGTCGATTTGGTGCAATATAGATAGACACGTGAGACGCGACACGTTCAGAATTAATAAACTATTAATAAACTACAGAACAGCGCGAGCGGGAAGCGGCGCGCCTCAACGCGGGCTGGGCTTATGCTCCGAAAACACGGACACTGCACTATAGTGATATAAAACGCACATACACAGGTCTGTTAAATTAAGCAATACTTTTAAGGTAGTCTAATATTTTTCTGACTAACAAATTACTGACAGAGTAAAGGGCAGATTTAAATAAAGAAAAACGAAATTGAACTGCCACCCCTGCCTCCCCTCCTTGAACTACCTCCCCTCCTGCCTCCCCTCCTTGAACTGCCTCCCCTCCTTGAACTGCCACCTTAACGTGGTGGAGGGGTTTGAGTACCCGAATGACCCTAGGAGCTATGTTGTCCGGGGCTATATGCCCCTGGTAGGATCTCCCAAGGCAAACAGGTCCTAGGTGACGGGTCAGACTAAGAGCGGTTCAAAAACCCCATATGATGGACAACAAATCAAGGACCGTGACGTCGCTGGCATGGCGCAGCCAGGGCCCCACCCTGGAGCCAGGCCTGGGGTTGGGGCTCGTATGCGAGCGCCTGGTGGCCGGGCCTCCCCCCACGGGGTCCGGCTGGGCTCAGCCCGAAGGAGCGACGTGGGGCCGCCTTCCCGTGGGCTCACCACCTACAGGAGGGACCGTAAGGGGCCGGTGCTGAGAGGATCGGGCAGCAGTCGAAGGCGGGGGCCTCGACAACCCGATCCCTGGACACGGAAACTAGCTATAGGGACGTGGAACGTCACCTCGCTGTCGGGGAAGGAGCCTGAGATTGTGCGTGAGGTTGAGAGGTTCCAACTAGAGATAGTTGGAATCAACCTCTACGCACGGCTTGGGCTCTGGAACCACACTCCTTGAGAGAGGATGGCCTCTCATGGTGAGAGGCGGCGGGCTGGTGTGGGTTTGTTAATAGCCCCCCAGCTCAGCCGCCATGTGTTGGAGTTTACCCCAGTGAACGAGAGGGTCGTTTCCCTGCGCCTACAGGTCGGGGATAGGTATCTCACTGTCGTGTGTGTCTACGGGCCAAACGGCAGTGCAGAGTACCTGGCCTTCTTGGAGTCTCTGGGAGGGGTGCTGGAAGTGCTCCAACTGGGGACTCTGTCGTTCTACTGGGGGACTTCAACGCTCACGTGGGCAACGACAGTGTTTACCTGGAGGGGCGTGATTGGGAGGAACGGCCCCCCTGATCTGAACCCGAGTGGTGTTCAGTTATTGGACTTCTGTGCTAGTTACAGTTTGTCCATAACGAACACCATGTTCAAGCATAAGGGTGTCCATCAGTACACGTGGCACCAGGACACCCTAGGCCGTAGGTCGATGATCGACTTTGTGGTTGTTTCATCTGACCTGCGGCCGTATGTCTTGGACACTCGGGTAAAGAGAGGGGCGGAGCTGTCAACTGATCACCACCTGGTGGTGAGTTGGATCCGATGGCAGAGGAGGAAGCTGGACAGACTCGGCAGACCCAAGCGTACTGTAAGGGTCTGCTGGGAACGTTTGGCCGAGTCTCCTGTCAGAGAGATCTTCAACTCCCACCTCCGGCTGAGCTTCGACCGGATCCCGAGGGAGGCTGGAGATATTGAGTCCGAGTGGACCATGTTCTCCACCTCCATTGTCGAAGCGGCCGCTCTGAGCTGTGGCCGTAAGGTCTCCGGTGCCTGTCGAGGCGGCAATCCCCGAACCCGGTGGTGGGCACCGGAAGTAAAGGATGCCGTCAAGCTGAAGAAGGAGTCCTATCGAGCCTGGTTGGCTTGTGGGACTCCTGAGGCAGCTGACGGGTACCGGCAGGCCAAGCGAACTGCAGCCCGGGTGGTTGTGGAGGCAAAAACTCGGGCCTGGGAGGAGTTCGGTGAGGCCATGGAAAAGGACTATCGGCTGGCCTCGAAGAGATTCTGGCAAACCGTCCGGCGCCTCAGGAGAGGGAAGCGTGCCCTACCACCCACTGTCTACAGTGGAGGTGGGCAGCTGTTGACCTCAACTGGGGATGTCGTCGGACGGTGGAAGGAATACTTCGAGGATCTCCTCAATCCCGCCGTCACGTCTTCCATTGAGGAAGCAGAGGCTGAGGGCTCGGGGTCGGACTTGTCCATCACCCAAGCTGAAGTTACCGAGGTAGTCAAGAAACTCCTCGGTGGCAAGGCACCGGGGGTGGATGAGATCCGCCCTGAGTACCTCAAGTCTCTGGATGTTGTGGGGCTGTCTTGGCTGACACGCCTCTGCAGCATCGCATGGCAGTCGGGGACAGTGCCTCTGGGATGGCAGACCGGGGGTGGTGGTCCCTCTTTTTTTTTTTTTTTTCACAAATATCTTTATTCGAATTTTTTTACATTTTTCAGACATACAAAAGAAAAATTGTACAAAAAAACTTAAAAAAAAAAAAAAAAAAAAAAAAGACAAGGCCTCCCCCCACCCTGGAACCCCATGCTCACTCCATCAGAAAAAAAATATAGTTTACATGTCACCTGCTTTTACAAGGCGCAAGAAAGGCAACCACATATCTTTAAAATCCTCAAGTTTTCCTCTCGCAATGTAGGTCAGTTTCTCCAGTGCCAGGTTGCTAGACATTAGTTTAATCCATTGGTTTATCTTTGGTCTTTCTATGTTCTTCCAGTTCAGAGCAATTACATGTTTAGCCTGCAATAGGCAGAAACTAACAAGCTTCCTCTTTTTTGTAGTCCCTTTAAAACCATTAGAAAAAATGTGCAGTAAGCAGAGTTTACCGTCCATAGGCATGTTGCATTCAATCAAACGAGAAATAAACCTCCTTCCAAAAAATTTGAAGTTCCGGACACTGCCACATACAATGAAGAAGAGTGCCCTTGTCTACACCACATTTTACACAGACATCAGGAATATTAGAATTAAAATGGTGAAGTTTTACAGGAGTAATATAGGTTCTAAATAACCATTTGTACTGCAGCAATCTAAACCTGGTGTTAATAGTTCGCGTCTGTGCCAACAGGCAAGAATTGTTCCACTCATCATCTGAAATTTCTGTTTGTAAATCAGTTTTCCATGCTTGTAAATATGAAAGACTACTTTCTTTTGAGGAAAGTAGTAAAATATTGTAAAATTTGGAAAGCAGGCCTCTACTCTGATGATGGTTAACGGCTATATTCTCTATAGTGGAGAGTGGGGGTTTCACAGTAGACTTTAGTTGGGTAATGATGAAGCTTCTAACCTGTAAATACTTAAAAAAGTGTTTTTTGGGCAAACCATATCTATTTACCAATTGCTCAAAAGACATCAATACTCCTTCACTAATACTATATAGGTCCCCAATTTTATTCAAGCCATTATTCAGCCAAACTCTAAACCCCATATCTGCTCTTCCTGGTTTAAATCATTTCCCCAAATTGGCGACAAACATGAGAGCCTAGATACCTCCGACAAGGCAGAATGAGATTGGTGCCAGATTGATATTGTGTTTTTGAGAAAAGGATTTTTCGTATCTTTTAATAATTGTTTAGTTTCGGCTGCATAAAGATAAGATGTCAAAGGTAGCTTCAATGTATTGTTCTCAATGTGTATCCAAGATGGTGTATCAGTGGTAGAAAAATAATAAGTAGCAGCACAAAGTTGAGCTGCCCAATAGTACAACTTGACATTAGGCAATCTAAGCCCCCCTCGGTCATAGGGCAGATATAGCAGGGAAAGCCGCAGCCTGGGGCGTTTACTATTCCATATAAATTTGGTAAAGATTTTATTCAAGGAGGAAAAGAAGGAGGCTGGAATGTGTAAGGGAATGGACTGGAAAAGAATATAAGAATTTTGGGAGAATGGACATTTTAATAATATTAATGCGACCTATCATAGAAATTGGCATCCCACCCCATCTTTCTAAGGAGTCCAATACCTTTTTTACTAAGGGATCATAATTAATAGATACAATTGTCTTTATGTCCGGATTTATTTTAATTCCCAGGTAAGTGAAGTGGAGCTTTTCTTTTGGTTAACTTTATACCCTGAGAATTCACCAAACATCTTCAGAATTTGGCCTACAGCCTGGACAGACCTCCCTAGATCAGTTAAAAACAAAACAACGTCATCTGCAAAAAGAGACAAGCGATGTTCTGTTCCTCCGATTTGAATACCAGTAATATCAGGGGAATTACGCATTGCCATAGCGAGTGGCTCGATAGCAAACAAAAAAAGAAGTGGCGATAATGGGCATCCTTGTCGTGTCGATCTACATAGGCTAAAAGGTCTCGATAACTGGCTGTTTGTTACCACTTTGGCTATGGGTTCTGTATATAGTAATTGAATCCATTTCAAATATTTTTCTCCCAAGCCAAATCTTTTGAGTGTCCCAAAAAGATAGCACCATTCGATCCTGTCAAACGCCTTTTCGGCATCTAATGACAGAAAGGCGTGATCCATGGCAAATTGTTTTTCGTATAATATATTCAATAATCGGCGGGTATTGTGAAAAGCTTGGCGGCCAAGAACAAATCCATTTTGGTCGTTCGAAATTAAGTTAGGAATATGTGATTCAATCCTCCGAGCTAAAGCCTTGCATAGTATTTTGGTGTCACATGACATCAAGGATATAGGCCTGTATGAGCCCATATCTGTCGGGGCTTTACCTGCTTTTAACAGAAGTGAAATGGTTGCCAATCTTAAGGATGGGGGTAGAATGCCATTCTCATAGGACTCATTATACATTTCAAGTAGATGGGGTAATAATTTATCTGAAAATCTCTTATAAAGCTCAATAGGCAGGCCATCAGGGCCAGGGGCTTTGCCTGTATTCATATGGGTGAGTGCCTCAAGTTCTTGAATGCTCAGTTTTCCATCTAGATCATTTTTAGTCTCCTCTGACAAGGTTGGGAATTGAAGTTGGTCCAGAAACTGATCCTGTTTATCCATATTATCTGGATATTGGGATTGATATAAATTTTCATAATATTCTGCAAAAGCGTCATTTATACATTTTGGATCCACTAAATTCTCTCCATTGTCAAGTACAATTGAGTTAATAGCCCTACTTGACTGTATTTTTTTAAGCCTCCAAGCCAGGAGTTTTCCTGCCTTCTCACCCTGATCATAGTATGACTGTTTCAACCACAGTAAACTAGTTGCTATTTTGTTGGTAGTAAGTTCATTATATTCAGATTTTAATAGGAGAAGCTTATTATATTTTCCAGTGTCGTCACAGTAATACAGCTGGTCCTGCAGTTCCTTTATTTGTTTGTCAATGTCTTTCAATTTGTTTAAATGTATTTTAGATTTATGCCTAGTGTAGCTCATTATTTCCCCCCTTATATATGCTTTAAATGCTTCCCACTTTATTGATGCACTGGTCTGGTCTTTATTAAAATTAAAATATTCTGTTATTTTTTCTTCAAGAAATTCCTCAAATTCTGCAGACTTCAGCCATTTAGCTTGAAAACGAAATGGAAGTGGAGATGAATAATAATTGGGAAACTTAATTGACAGAATAATTGGGGCGTGGTCAGAGAGTAGTATAGTCTCATACCAGCAATTCTGAATCATAGATACCAGACCAGAGGAAACCAAAAAGAAATCTATCCGAGAATACGTTTTGTAGGTAGCAGAAAAACATGAATACTCAATCTTGTCCAGATAAAGTTGTCTCCAAATCTCCACTAAATTAAGATCGTTCATAAATTTTTCAATCGTTTTCCCGGCTTGTTGGTGGGAAGTGTCGGAGCTATTTGAACGATCTACTGCAGGATTTATCACACAATTAAAATCTCCTCCGATGATGCACTGGCCCCTATAAGCTGACATAGTTAAAAAGAAATGTTGGTAAAAGGCAGGATCATCCCCATTGGGGGCGTATAAACATACCAAGTTGACTAATGTAGAGATTATAGTTCCACTAAGTATAATAAATCTCCCAGATGGATCCAAATATTTATCTTTTAGATCAAAGGGAACTGATTTCTGAATCAATATTATGACCCCTCTTGCATGAGTCGTAAAACTAGAGGAGAATACCTGACCAGGCCATCTAGATCTAATCTTATTCACATCTTCATCTACCAAGTGTGTCTCTTGTAAGAAACACACTGTACTCTTCATTTGTTTAATTCTGCCCAGCACCTGTTTAAGCTTAACAATTTTGTTCAGACCTCTTACATTCCAACTAGACACATTTATAACTGAGGTGTCAAACATAAATTCTTCTTAATCTCAATTTCAGGCCATGTAAAGTCATCAAACACAAAAAAAATATGGAGTGAGCCCCTTATTACAAAACCCCACACATTTCCCAAACGAAATGTGTTGCTAAACCCTTTAAGACTAAGAACTTGGGTTATATAAAACGTTTCATCCACATAGTGGGTAACGTGTAAATATGCACACATAACATAGCCACGCATGGGCTAGCTGTAGTAGAGATGTTTGGACCATAATAAAACTTGACGCACATAAACGTGCACCCAGTGCGTTATAAAATAAAATAAAATTAAATAAAACATACCTTAAGGCAATCATGCAACGTATTTTAACAATAAGGTGACTTGAAATTATCCGTTGAATTTTGTCCATTTTCATGGCTATTACTCGTCAGTGACTGTGAGAAGAAAAGCGGTGAGCACAAAGCGTAACGTTAGTTTAAGTCTCGGAGTCGTCACCAGTCTGCGAACTTATTTCCTGAACATATTCTTCAGCCTCAGCGACCGATTTAAAATCCTGCGTTTGTCATTGTGCGTGATGATCAGATGGGCTGGATACAGCATGCCATACCGAATATTCAGTGCACGAAGCTGAGTTTTCACACCGTTGAAGCGCTGCTGCAGTTTGCGTGTCTCCGCGGAGAGATCAGGGGAAAATGTGACTCGTTGATTCTCATAGCGTACCTCCGTCATCTTCCTGGCGGTTCTCAGAGTTGTTTCCCGGTCCCGGTAGTTCAGAAACTTCATTATTACCACCCGTGGCGATGTAGATATAGAGTTAATAGGCCCGATCCTGTGTGCTCTCTCTATGATGGGGGACAAGGTGAAACCTTCACCTAGTGTATCTCGGAGCCACTTCTCCAGAAAACCACACAGATCTGAGCCCTCCGATTTTTCGGGTAGCCCAACCAGTCTCAAGTTGGAGCGTCTGCTCCTGTCTTCTTGCTCTGTAATTCTGTCGCAAAGAGTCTCCACAGTTTTCTCCAGTATTTTAACTTTGCCTTGAAGAGAGGTTACATCATCTTCTGTTTGCGAGATTCGCTCCTCCGTCTCATAGATTCTTTGAGAGTGTAACTGTATATCCCCTTTTATATCGTTAATTGCTTTCAGCATGTCGGTAGATTGTTTAGTCATGTCACCTTTCAACGACAGAATTTCCTTGAGAAGGTCACTGTTTGTCGGATTCGGCGCCATCGGTGTTTCGGGTGCCTCTGGAGTCGCCGATGCCTCCCGTGTATTGACATCATTGGAAATATCCAGCGGTGTTTTGCTAGCATTAGCCGTGTCCACATTAGCCCCTTTGCCTTGTGAAGCCGTTTTACAAGGTTGTTGGCCAGTTTTAGCGTTTTTTGGTGGCATGTTGTGCAGTAGAAGCGCGTGGGTCAAGAACAAGTAGAATTATGTTTATTGGTCCAAGTTAAGGATAGTTTCAAGGAATTTAACAGCGAGCCTCACGCACATGCAGCCTCTCACTAAGACGCCATAACCGGAAGTCTTGGTCCCTCTTTTTAAGAAGGGGGACCGGAGGGTGTGTTCCAACTACAGGGGGATCACACTTCTCAGCCTCCCTGGGAAAGTCTATGCCAGGGTACTGGAGAGGAGAATACGGCCGATAGTAGAACCTCGGATTCAGGAGGAACAATGCGGTTTTCGTCCAGGCTGTGGAACACTGGACCAGCTCTATACCCTCTACAGGGTGCTGGAGGGTTCATGGGAGTTTGCCCAACCAATCCACATGTGCTTTGTGGATTTGGAGAAGGCATTCGACTGTGTCCCTCGTGGCGGCCTGTGGAGGGTGCTCCGGGAGTATGGGGTCCGGGGTCCTTTGCTAAGGGCTGTCCGGTCCCCTGTACGACCGAAGCAGGAGCTTGGTTCGCATTGCCGGCAGTAAGTCAGACTTCTTCCCGGTGCATGTTGGACTCCGGCAGGGCTGCCCTTTGTCGCCGGTTCTGTTCATAATTTTTATGGACAGAATTTCTAGGCGCAGCCAGGGGGCCGGAGGGTGTCGGGTTTGGGAACAACACGATTTCGTCTCTGCTCTTTGCAGATGATGTTGTCGTGTTGGCCCCTTCAGACCAGGACCTTCAGCGTGCACTAGGACGGTTTGCAGCTGAGTGTGAAGCGGCTGGGATGAGAATCAGCACCTCCAAATCCGAGGCCATGGTCCTCAGTCGGAAAAAGGTGGCTTGCCTACTTCAGGTTGGTGGAGAGTTCCTGCCTCAAGTGGAGGAGTTTAAGTATCTTGGGGTTTTGTTCACGAGTGAGGGAAGGATGGAACGGGAGATTGACAGACGGATCGGTGCAGCTGCTGCAGTAATGCGGTCGATGTACCGGTGTGTCCTGGTGAAGAAAGAGCTGAGCCGCAAGGCGAAGCTCTCGATTTACCGGTCAATCTACGTTCCTACTCTCACCTATGGTCATGAGCTTTGGGTCATGACCGAAAGAACAAGATCCCGGATACAGGCAGCCGAAATGAGCTTTCTCCGCAGGGTGGCTGGGCGATCCCTTAGAGATAGGGTGAGGAGCTCGGTCACTCGGGAGGAGCTCAGAGTAGAGCCGCTGCTCCTCCACATCGAGAGGGGTCAGCTGAGGTGGCTCGGGCATCTGTTCCGGATGCCTCCTGGACGCCTTCCCGGGAAGGTGTTCCGGGCACGTCCCACCGGGAGGAGACCCCGGGGAAGACCTAGGACACGCTGGAGAGATTATGTCTCCCGGCTGGCCTGGGAATGCCTCGGAGTCCCTCAGGAAGAGCTAGAGGAAGTGGCTAGGAGAGGGAAGTCTGGGCATCTCTGCTTAGACTGCTGCCCCCGTGACCCGGCCCCGGATAAGCGGAAGAAGATGGATGGATGGATGGATGGAAATTTAAATAAAGAAAAAAGAAATTTAAAAAAAGAAAAAAGAAATTTAAATAAAGAAAAAACTAAATTTAAATAAAGAAAAACGAAATTTAAATAAAGAAAAAACGAAATTTAAATAAAGAAAAACGAAATTTAAATAAAGAAAAAACTAAATTTAAATAAAGAAAAAACTAAATTTAAATAAAGAAAAAACTAAATTTAAATAAAGAAAAAACTAAATTTTAACTAAGAAAAAATGAAATTTACATAAAGAAAAATGAAATTTAAATAAAGAAAAAACGAAATTTAAATAAAGAAAAACGAAATTTAAATAAAGAAAAACGAAATTAAGTTAAATTAAAAACGAGATTAATTTAGATTGATAATAACGGGTAAAAAGTCTAATACATTTTGTTTCTATTATTTTCCACAATGTCAAAACAACGCAGTTCTGCTCTAGAACACTCCCGTTGCTGGAACACTTAAGCCTCTGTTATACTCCAGTTTGGACGCGTACACGACAGCTGCGCACAGCTCGGATGCAGACTAGCCTACTTGTATTTATACTTTCTGCTGAGGTCCGCTCTACTCGCATGCGCAGGTAGATCGGTCTGGCCAGTATAATCGATAATATTTTAAATATTTATAGTTTATATTTGCATTTATGTCCAAACCTATCACTTTCAAACATCAAAATTATATTTATTAATATGTATTCATGTCAAAATGACATATAAACATCTTAGGCGTTGGTTCTTTTTCTAGCATTTACGCGTTTTCTGCGTGGCTCAAGCCACGCCTGAGACTCGTGTATCAGCAGGTAGTGTGCAAACTCCAACCTGTTAACATAGGTGCCAAAATAAAAACGGACATGCCACGCAGCCAGTGTGTCGCCGGCCTTATTCAAGCGCGAATGAGAACCGTTTTGCGGGGGATCCCAGGTGTGCAAAAAACAACAACAAAAAAACAAATATTCGAATGTCAAATTTTCAAATCGAATACCAACCCACCGAACGAATATTCGATTATTCGAATATTCGGGTCCAGCCCTACCGGCAACCAGTGCAATTTTGTGAGGAGAGGAGTGACGTGTGCTCTCTTCGGCTCGTTGAAGACCACTCTAGCTGCAGCATTCTGGATCAGTTGCAGAGGTTTGACAGTGCAAGCTGGGAGACCAGCCAGGAGAGCATTATAATAGTCCAGTCTGGATAGAACAAGCGCCTGAACAAGGAGTTGAGTAGCATGCTCTGATAGGAAAGGCCTGATCCTTCTGATGTTGTACAAGGCAAATCTGCATGACCGGGCAGTGCTAGCAATGTGGTCTGTGAAGATCAATTGGTCATCAATTACAACTCCAAGGTTCCTGGCTGATCTTGATGGAGTTATAGATGACGTGCCTAGCTGAATGGTGAAGTTGTGATGAAGTGCTGGGTTAGCCGGATTACAAGTAGCTCTGTCTTTGCAAGGTTTAGTTAAAGGTGGTGGTCCTTCATCCAGCCAGAAATGTCTGTCAGGCAGGCTGAGATGCGAGCGGCTACCGTCGGATCATCAGGCTGGAATGAGAGGTAGAGTTGTGTGTCATCAGCGTAGCAGTGATAGGAAAATCCATGTTTCTGAATCACAGATCCTAGTGATGTCATTGTTACAAACCTCCCTAGTCTAGAGGGAGTAAGGTGTGCAACATTAAAATATTGAGAAGAGAAAGTGGAAAAATGGAGAAGAGAAGTGGTCCAAGCACTGAGCCCTGAGGCACACCCGTAACTAGATGTTGGATCTTAGACACCTCACATACATAAAGTTTTACATCTTATTTACTGCCTCCAAACATGCTATGCAAAACTTTTAAAAACAAAGCCAATCATTTTAATTGTGCATGTGTGGTGGCGATTTTAGGATATTCATTGATCTTTAGTAAAATATAGAAGATTCAAAGAATGTCACATGTGTGTCTCTCACTTGTAGTGAGAGAAGATTCTGTTTATGTACCTGGGGAGGCAGAAGGGAGAGACACTCCAGAGAACAGATGAACAAGGACCTCTGACCTATATGTCAGAAGGCCATTTGGTGCAGGGGGGCTTTAGTGGGCCAACTAATGTTATGGCTTTCTTGTCTATGGAAAACTACTGGATGGAAAACTACTGGGGAGGAAGGCTCTGGCGGAAGAAGGCCTTGAAAACTGAGATAAAAGCTAGTTGAGTCTGTCTGGGGGTGTGTCATTCTTCTGCACAGGGTAACAACTGTGTATTAGACTGCTCCTATTCTTGCAAGAATAAATACTTCTATTTTATAATTTGACTCTCAGTGTCTCTTACGCAGTGATGTTTGTTTGATGAATTTTGCCACAACACATGACATGCATAATAATATTTCCATAGACTTTAGGGATTGATTCTAATACATACACACTCATAAATCATAGACAGTAGTCACGTTTTATTATATATTTGGTAAATGCAATTTATTTGCTGCTATTCAATGGCCGAATGACAATACAATCCATTTCAGATTCTCTTTTCCATAACCTCTTATGTCATTAGACTGGAAGTATAGTATACACCTCTGCACTTGGTATTAAATACTAAAGTCTTTAGCATTGAAAATGATTGTTGTTGTGAAGCATGTAAAGCTCTAGAAGTACTCCACACTAGAAGCTTAGTAACTACTAGCTATTTGTAACAAATTCTGTACTTTATTTGGTTGCACAGTAGTTTGTAAGCTCTCTGTAAGTAATGTGTAGTTGCACAATATGACGTTCACCCTCAATGATCCAATAGCAACCTTTAAATATCGGAGCATAAGTTGTGTTGAAAAATGCTGTGCATTTCAGTTCATCCTTCATTCTTACTTCTTTTACCTCACACAACTATGGTAAAAATATTTTGTGTATATACTATATATTGTTGGGGAGTAACGGAATACATGTACCGGCGTTACGTATTCAGAATACAAATTATGAGTAACTGTATTCCGTTACAGTTACAATTTAAATAGTTGGTATTTAGAATACAGTTACTGTAAATGACCACTAGCAGTGTTTTATTATGATTATCCTGTTTCTTACTTTTATTTTATGAGACTTTTATTTTGACATCATGCTATCTACATGGGTGATCAATCTCTCCACGCTCACGCACACACTCGTGCAATAATAAAAAACACAAGAAGGCACGGTACAAGACGATGCATGTTTAGAGCCAGAGATTGAAAATATTACTGTAACTTTCAACTAAAGTGTTCTTTGAAGTGTCATACCACTCAGTGCTTGATTTGTTTTGGCAGTAATAATTTAATTTATGAAGTTACTAGCTAGCTCTCCAACGTTCAAGTTAAGTTAATGGCGGCTGTCTTCCCTGGATCACCACTATTTAGCACCCTTTGATATGCGGAGAGCGAGGTATGTGGTTCATTGTAATGTACTATTTCATATGTTCATGTAAATGGTAATGATATTCATTTCATATAATTGTTGTTGCCTGCTATGTTGTTATCAATGTGATGCTAGCTTGCTAAAGTGCATTTGTCAAAGGATTATTTTGTATCTGGCTAAATTGCCTTTGTTATTTTCCTTTTAAGTTTTCACGGTGTTGTGGTGCTATGCACAGCTCATCTGAATTAAAGTACACCCGTATGGAAACACTCCCAAGCCTGTTTATTCCAAGTTGAAGGGCTGCTACAGTGAAAACTCGACGCTCGATGTGGAGTGAAATAGAGCCCTGCGCGGGACTGTTTTCTTTATCCCGCTCCCGCCCGCCGAATTTCTGACCATTACCGGCTCCCGCCTCCCCGCAACGTATGTGTTACACTCCTGCCCGCTCCCGCAATATGCATGTCCACTCCCGCCCGCACCCGCAAAACTCTGAAAATCTATTCCCGCACAATAATAGAGATGCACTGATTTTGTGTCTTCTCCCGTCCCCGCAGGAAAAAACACGTATTTGTATTACTTTTATTAAAGAGATTCATGCGGTTGTTTGTTTCGTTTCCCTGGCCTGCATGCATTCTGACGCACTGGTCAGGAAGACGAATAGTAGCCTGGCTAGGCTATCGGGGACATCTAAAACGCTAAGGCTACCGCGCGTTTCTTTAGACATTTGTCACAATGAACAAAGTCCAGTTCCTTTCCATCTTTATCAAAAACAATTCCAAATCCAATGTCAGACTTGCCTTGCTTAGGTTTTGTGCTGTAAATACCTAGTTTGAGGTTCTTTTCTACATCATTTATTGACATCTCCATCATGTCGCTAGGCAACCTCCCTATCCCACAGTGTTTTTTTTAGCCGCCCGTTCCCGCCCGCAGCAAAGTTCAAACCGCCCGCTCCCGCGAGATTTGCGTTGGGTCCCGCGTGACCCGGCGGGACTCAATCCCAATGCAGCCCTCTAGAGTGAAACTCAACTCGACGTTAGAAGGACTGCCATCCGCCATTCTGTGTACAAGACTGCCACCTTCTGTTCAAACCCCTCACTTCAACTGGCACCCAGGCAAGATCGGTGTATTTTGTTGATGCTGATTGCTGCATAAAATCACAGGGACTCTTTGATTGCAAACAGTGATATTTATGTAATGGACTGACGTCACCTTTATAAACAATATACTGTACATGTTAGATGCTCCGATTTAATCATACATTTGAAAGGTGAATTTAAAGATACAGAAAGGGTAATAAAAAAAATATATATATATTGATCTAATTGAACCTGTTAAATGTAAATTTGTTCATGGGTAAATCCGTATGATAGCATTCATTGCTAAGCTGTTTGTGTGTTAGCCTACATTCTTTTTGTTGATGATAATCACCCAGTGCATGTTTGATATTAAGTATTTGTTGAGTTATTAAGCTATATTTTAGTAATTAAACTATAGTTCAGTAGTTCAATATAACCAAACAGCAACACAACTTCAACAAAATGTCACTTAATGGAGAAGAAGCAGCTAGCACACATGACCCACCCATGAAAACAGATAATCCACAGCCAGTCAGGTCTAGTTCACGTGAAAGAACATTTACAGAAAAGGGATTAGAGATGCACAAACAGGAAGCCATTAAACACAAGAAAGAATTCATGAGAGCTTATGGATCCTGGAAAGAGGTGGCAGGAAAGGTTAGGACCGCACTAAAATCTTTCTGTTCTCAAGATTAACTAAATAAAATCAAAGAAGAAATCCAAAATCGACACAGTGCAGTAAGTGAATGTTATGAGCCCATTCAACGCAATCACAATGCCACCCCAGACATTGTACCGAAAATGGATGCTTGTATAGCACTCACTGCAGAGATCAGCAAAATAATAGAGATGCGGCTAGAAACTGTAGATGAAGTCTTCAATCCAGAACTTGAGAAACTACGAGTGAGGATGGCACTTAAGAAGGATGAGTATGGATCTATCTTCGGACACACAAAGACAGATACTGTTCTCTCTCTAGCAGAAAATTCAATCCACTCACAGGGCTAAAGCAAACATGTAGATGCGGAAGCAGAACTCGCAGCTCAACAAGAAAAGGTTAAGGCAGTATATCAAATACAAGCTCAAGAAGAAGTTCTTAGCAAATTAGAAGAAGAGAAGCAGCTAGTTATGAAAAGGTTGGAAGAAGAAAAGCAAGTAGCTCTTAAAAGGATAGAGGCAAACATGCGTCAGGAAAAGAAAAGACTACAGCAAATTCAAGCAGAGTCAGAAGTAAGAATAGCAGAGGCAAGAGTAAACGCATACGAGAGCCTTGAACATGACTCCAGAGACTGGCTAAAAGAGACTGATCTCACGGTTGATTTCAAAGGCCAGCTCAACCCAAAGGCCAACGCATACCAGCCTACACAAGCACACGCCAATGCGCTAGTATCTCCTGAGAAAGATGGCCTTACCCAAGCACTCATTAACTCACTCAATATGAATCGCCTGCCTGCTCCTGAGCCACCAAAGTTCTCTGGCGAAGCCCTAAAGTTTGTAGACTGGAAGATGTCCTTCATGGCCCTCATAGACCACCAGGCTCTCCCAGCTCATGAAAAAATTTTCTATTTAAAAAACTATCTGAGTGGAGAAGCACGTAAAGCTGTAGAGGGATTCTTCTATAGAAACTCAGAAGAAGCATGTCAGGGGGCATTAATGGTCCTGGAAGAAAGGTACGGAAACCACTTCATTGTGCAAAAGGCCTTTAGAGACAAGCTCATGAAATGGCCCAAGGTTGGTACCAGTGATCCTGCTGCGCTTCGAGAGTTTGCTGACTTCCTGCAAGGATGCGTTGAAGCGATGCCTCATGTGAAAGGATTGGCCATTTTGGACGACTGTGAAGAGAACCACAAGTTGTTGAAGAAATTACCAGACTGGATCACACGAAGATGGTGCAGAGTCGTCACGGAAAGGTTGGACGAATCCGGGGATTACCCAAGCTTTTCCTGTTTCACAAGGTTCATCCAGAAGGAGGCTCGGATAGCCTGTAACCCTGTCGCCTCTCCACTTCTGATCAAGGCCACAGATGACAGGCAGCCCGAGAGAGCTAGAACACTTCACACAAACGCTAAAAGGAACAATCCCACAGAAAGGGTTGAGAAAGTGTTCAGCACCAAGTCAAAGCCACCTTGTCCTATCTGCAAAGATGAGATGCACGGCGTGGTAAAGTGCCCTACCTTTGCAGCAAAATCTCTGGAAGATAAGAAGGACTTCATACGGGAAAACAACTTGTGCTACGGATGTTTGAGAAAGGGACATAATAGTAAGGATTGCAAAACACGACACTCTTGTGGCATATGCAGCAGACGTCACCCCACCTGTCTACATGAAGAGAGAGAGAACCGATCTGTGGAAGCAAAAGAGAAACAGTCCACTTCCACAGACAAAGCCACTAGTCAGGAGGAGATCAAAGTGACGTCCCATGCAGTGACGCAGCGCGTCTTTGCCACATCAAGCATTGTCCCTGTTTTCATGTCATCTGCAAATGAACCACAGAAAGAAGTTATAACGTATGCTCTTCTGGATACGCAGAGTGATTCGACATTCGTCTTGGAAGACCTACTCGAAGAGCTGAACATGGAGACTAAACCAGTACAACTCAAACTGAGCACCATGACAGCTGTTGACACACCCATAGCAAGCAGAAGTGTCTACGGTCTACAAGTTCGAGGACTACAGTCTGAAAAACAGATTCAGCTACGCCAAGCCTACACTCGTGGCTTCATCCCGGTCGATAAGTCCTACTTCCAAAACAGCGCTGCTCTGGCCTCATCTAAAGCATCTAGCAAACAAACTTCCGCTGCTGAAGGACTGTGAGGTGGGACTGCTAATTGGAAGTGATTGCCCATTGGCATTAGCCCCCCAGGATGTCGTCACAGGAGGTGAAAATGATCCATTCGCCCAGAGAACGGAATTTGGCTGGAGCATCGTAGGCTCATCCAATCCACATCTGGATCGCCAGGGTAACCAGAGGTTCGTCCATCAAGTAACAGTGAAGGAAATACCAGCGCCATCAACCATTGACGTGCTGAAGGTCTTGGAATCAGACTTCAATGAAAGGAAGTATGCAGACAAAGACAAGTATGTGTCACAAGACGACGTTCGCTTCATTCAGCTCCTGAGTGACAACATAACTCAAAGGAAAGATGGACACTATGAAATGCCCCTCCCTTTCAAGAGCACAGAGCCTCCTCTGCTACCAGACAACAAGAAGCTGGCAACAGTTTGACTGCAGCACCTAAAGAAAAGATTGAAAAATAACGAGCGGTATAAAGAACAGTACAAGGCCTATATGAAAGATATGATAAAGAAAGGCGACGCAGAGCTAGCCTCTCCTGTGACAGGACAGCAGACTACGTGGTACATACCACACCATGGGGTGTTCCACCCCAAGAAGCCAGAGAAGCTAAGGGTCGTCTTTGACTGTTCAGCGAAGTTCCGTGGTGTCTCACTAAATGATACACTGCTAACAGGTCCTGACCTGATCAACTCTCTCCTTGGAGTGCTCTGTCGTTTCAGGAAAGAGACTGTAGCCATCATATGCGACATTGAGAAAATGTTCCATCAGTTTTACGTTTCTCCTGAACTACGGAACTACTTACGGTTTCTCTGGTGGGAGGATGGAGACCTCGAAGCCGAGCCTCAAGAGTATCAAATGGCTGTCCACCTATTCGGCGCTGCTTCGTCACCTGGATGTGCCAACTTTGGTCTGAAGTACTTGGCACGTCAACACAAGGAAGAGTATCCATCAGCGTCAGCCTTCGCTGAAAAGAACTTCTACGTCGATGATGGGCTTATCAGTGTCCCCTCCGTAGAAGCAGCAAAGGAGTTGATCGCTGAAGCACGAGAGTTGTGCAAGAGAGGAGGTTTGCGTCTACACAAGTTCAACTCAAACGAAAGGTCAGTTCTGGACTCTGTAGACCCAACTGAGAGAGCAGTCACATCTGAACCCCTCAATCTGGACCTAAATGCAGCTCCAGCCGAACGTGCTCTCGGTATCCAGTGGTCCCTTGAACATGACACCTTCAGCTTCAATGTAAACCCACAGACCAGGCCCTCCACACGTCGCGGCATCCTATCCGTCATTGCTTCTTTGTACGATCCAGTCGGATTCGTGGCTCCATTTATCTTAACCGGAAAGTGCATCCTCCAGGAGCTGTGCCGTCGAGGCATTGGATGGGATGACCCACTTCCCGAAGACTTAAGTCCACGGTGGGAGAGATGGAAGAGCGACCTACAAAGGCTGAAGGAAGTCTCAATACCGAGATGCTACCAACCACAAGGCTTCTGCAAAACAGTCACGAGGGAACTACACCACTTCTCGGATGCCAGCAATATAGGGTATGGCTCGTGTTCCTATCTGAGAAGCAAAAATCAAGATGGTGAAGTTCACTGCAGCCTCGTGATGGCAAAGGCTAGAGTTGCGCCTACAAAACTCACAAGCATTTCAAGATTGGAACTTTCAGCAGCAGTGGTCGCTGCAAGATCAAGTGTCATGCTGAGAAACGAGCTTGAAATGCCGATTCATGCTGAATTTTTCTGGACTGACTCCCAAGTTGTCCTGGCTTATATCAACAATGAAGCAAGAAGGTTCCATGTCTTCGTTGCCAACCGTGTGCAAATGATCAGAGAACACACCAGCCCCAGCCAGTGGCACTACATAGACACAACAGAAAACCCTGCTGACCATGCGTCGAGAGGTCTCAATGCAGTAGACATCTCCTCAACAAACTGGCTACCAGGACCCAAGTTCCTGTGGGAACAAGAAATACATCCAGAGTCTCACCTCACTCCTGAGTTGCTTGTCGGTGATCCTGAGGTCAGGTCAATGCAGGCGTTTACAACTAAAGTTGAACCTTTCAAGTCAGACATTCTTACCCGTCTAAATCGATTCTCCTCCTGGTCAAAACTCCTGAAAGTCATTGCAAGAATCAAGAGGTTGAATTCAAAGCAAACCCATCGTGGCAAACCTGTGAGTGTGGAAGAACGCGAGAGAGCTGCCGAATCAGTAATGAGGCTTGCACAAAAAGAAGCATTCTCCCAAGAGATGAAGATACTTCAAAAGGGAAAAAGTCTTCAAAACTCCATCCCTCTGTTTCGCTTGGATCCCATCTTAGAAGGAGGAGCACTTCGTGTCGGTGGGAGACTAGATCAGTCATCCCTAAGCCTAGAAGTCAAACACCCTTTGATCCTACCCAAAGGAGGACATATTACCAAGCTGATCTTGACCCACTGCCACGAGAGGATCTGTCACCAAGGACGGAATCAAACTCTAACGGAACTTCGAGCCAATGGGTTTTGGGTCATCGGTGGAGGTCAGTCAGTTGCTAAGCTGATACACAGATGTGTGAAGTGCAGAAGACTCAGACGGCCTGCAGAAGAACAACGCATGGCAGAGCTTCCTAAGGAGCGTGTAGAAGTTTCTGCTCCCTTCACATACTGCGGCATCGATTGCTTCGGCCCATTCATCACTAAGAAAGCCCGCAAAGAGCAAAAGCGCTATGGCTTAATCTTCACTTGCCTTGCCTCTCGATCTGTTCACATTGAGATGCTTGAGGACTTATCCACAGATGCATTTATCAACGCCTTAAGATGCTTCATCAGTCTCAGAGGAGCCGTTCGTCAACTCCATTGCGATCAAGGAACCAATTTTGTGGGAGCTAAAAATGAGTTCAAAGAAGCATTGAAGCAATGTGACACCAAAACAATTGAGAACTTCCTCGCAGAAAGGCAATGTGAGTTCATCTTCAATGCTCCCTCAGCAAGTCACGCTGGCGGCGTCTGGGAGCGCCAGATTCGGACTGTCCGTAATGTCCTAAATGCCACACTCTGTCAATACTCAGGCAGACTCGACGACTCTTCCCTTCGAACTCTGTTCTATGAAGCAATGGCCATTGTGAACAGCCGTCCGTTAACCGTAAACGGGGTAAATGATCCTACCTCGCTCGAGCCATTAACTCCAAACCATCTCATACTGATGAAGTCCAAGATTGCCCTTCCACCGCCTGGCAAATTTGAGAAAGAGGATGTCTATGCAACTAAAAGGTGGCGAAGAGTCCAGTACTTAGTCGAACAGTTCTGGAGCCGGTGGAAGAGAGAATATCTCATGAACATCTCCACACGTCAAAAGTGGCACACGACTCGATGCAACCTTAAGGTAGATGACTTAGTCATTATAAAGGAAGACACCCCTAGAAATCAGTGGCACCTGGGACGAGTGGTTGAAACCACAAAAGAGAGCGATGGACTAGTGCGTCGCGTCAAGGTGTTAGTAGGAGAAAGGACGTCAGTGAAACGAGATCGCCCTACCAAACCTTTGATTATAGAAAGGCCCATTCAGAAACTAGTTCTCCTCCTCGAGAGTGAGTGATCAGTCTAGTTGTCTACACCTTTATTCCCTTATGACCTAGGCTACACTCTCTTAGTTATTTAGTACTCACCTACGCATATCTAGAAACACTGATACAGACATAGGACTCAAGTATGAGCCGTTCAGCCAGGTTGATCCTTGTCTTCACTCTTCATAACATGAGTGGTGGGAGTGTAAATGACCACTAGCAGTGTTTTATTATGATTATCCTGTTTCTTACTTTTATTTTATGAGACTTTTATTTTGACATCATGCTATCTACATGGGTGGTTAATCTCTCCACGCTCACGCACACACTCGTGCAATAATAAAAAACACAAGAAGGCACGGTACAAGACGATGCATGTTTAGAGCCAGAGATTGAAAATATTACTGTAACTTTCAACTAAATTGTTCTTTTAAGTGTCATACCACTCAGTGCTTGATTTGTTTTGGCAGTAATAATTTAATTTATGAAGTTACTAGCTAGCTCTCCAACGTTCAAGCCGAAACAGAGCCAGGGCAAAAATGTGTTTAATATCTTGGAAATTTAAAAGCATTTCACACTAAAGAAAGAGGGAGAACGAAATATAACTGTGCAATGCAACCTCTGTGCTTACCAGCAACCAACCTCCTTTCAGCGTCCAAAGACTCCACCTCCTCCAACCTGAAGAAGCATCTTGAAAGTATTTTTTTTCTTTAAATTAGCCAGTTTTAGTCGTCTGCTGTATCTTTACTGGTCACCTTGCTGTATTTTATAGTTGTATCAGGTAACGTTAGCTACCAGGGCTGTAACGATATGCAATAAAGTTATAATATGAAACCGAAATCACGACGACGCTCAGATCGACGAACTGCGTGTCCATTACAGATTTGCGCAAAACTTTTGCGATTTTTTTTTTTCTAAATGTCGACAAAAAACTATTTCGAAATGACAGTGTTTCCATTAACCGATGTTATGAGACTAAAACTTAATTTTTTTCCTCTCGCGATAAGTAAAATCATTCCAAAAACCATGGCAACGGACGTTGGTAGGTTTATTTCCTGTATCCCAGCCACTGCACTAGACATTATTATTAATCGAAGGAGATGTATGCGTGTTTTCAAAGCATTAATGGTAAGGAACGATCCTTACTTGTGAGCGGCACATATGAAGTGTTTCTGGTTGTTTCTCCCTCATATCTACTTTGAGGTCTTGATTATGGTATTTATTTGAGGATTAGAATCCATTATTCCTGAAGATTTAATGAAACAGGATATTTTATACACACTTTTAACAGCTGAGTAAATAAAGAAACTTAAAAAGGAAAATTGGTAAATTCTTCTCTTTTTTAAGCAAGTAAAACATCTTTTGCATAAACACCCTTATAGTCTTTGTTCCTCTACAGCAAATTTTTAAATATTGCACTTTCAGGGAGACTTGGGCCTAACACATTCAGCCAGTTGGAACAGAAAAACACACCAGAATAGGTCTTTTTAGTAAGCAGGATTTGATTCAACTCAATTCAATTCAATGTGGAAGTAATCCAAGTATTCAGAATACGTTACTCAGATTGAGTAACGTAACGGAATACATTACAAATTAAATTTTTGGGCATGTATTCTGTATTCTGTAACGGAATACATTTTGAAAGTATCCTTCCCAACACTGTTTTTTATCACATATAGAATGCGTTTAGTTAAGTTAATTAACGCTGTAATACAGTAAATTCGCCGAGGCGCAGCGATTGAGTGGTGCTTTACAGCAGTTTCCTTTACTCACAGAAATAATATTACCATACCATATTAGGATTCCAAAACAGTTCTGTTCCAAACAGTCAAGTCTCTACAAAAAGATAGTTTCAAGGATGTGCAGTTTCTGAAAAACAAGTTGTTATAACTTCTTAACATCCTATATTCAGTTATTTAGTTATTTTCCAGTAAATTTCCACTTAGAATTAGCAGTCTGCATACAGAGACACAAATCATATAAAGTATAAAGCAGAATTGATTCTCATCTGTATTGACCATATTTACTTTTCATGCCTATGAATTTATGTGAATTGAAAGCTAAGTAGATTGTTGTCGGTATAATGGCATTCATTTATTGGAGCACATCAAAGGAATTATTAAATTCGCTGGTTTAACGACAATTGTGGGAGCTTTTTGGAACATTATGAGATTAGAGAATTAAACGTTTAAAAAAAGAATGAGTTAAAAAAGATTTTAAAAGTAAAGTTGAGTGAGGAAAATAGTTTGTCCATTTCAGATGTTGCAAATATTAGTAGGCTAAGACTGAGACAAAGGAAACAGTGGACCTTTTTCAGGTTTATCGTTTGATGTAAAGACAGATATTCTTGGAATGCAGCAAACACATGATCAAGAGATGGTAATTAAGGAACGTGAATTTGAATTGGAAAGATTACAAATTAATAACTGAAAAATGCTCACAGTTGGAATCTGAAAAGCTGTCTCAAGAATTTGAGTTACAATTCAATTGTCAATTAAATTACTTTTACTGTTAGTTTTTTTGCAGGTATCATATCCAAGTCATCTTTTTGGTATCACGACAAAACTAGTTTACAAAGGACTTTGAGACCATATATCCTAATGAGGTTCTTCTGATGATATACCAGGAATGACATTTGACAATGAAGGATCCCATTTCATTGATGGCATTTTTGGATGCGAGTTCATGTGAATGGGATGTGACTTGTTACCTGCCCAATCACAGTGTTGCAAGGCCCTGATTCACTCTATAAAACCAGTGTTTATATGTAAATGAACATGTAAATGTGTCTGAACAGTTGGAATCTGAAAAGCTGTCTCAAGAATTTGAGTTACAATTCAATTATCTCCTGAAGTTGCACCATCAAACAAAAGTTTTTGCATGTATTTGATGCGGTCATTTAAAATTGCTTCCTAAATTTAATGAACGCGATCCCAATGTTTTTTTTTTCTCGTTGTTTGCGAGTATTCACGCCACCTTTCAAAAACCCTTCCGATATTTATCCTTGTTTTCACATGGGCCCGGTTGCAGTCTCCGTAGCCACTCTGAAGTATTTTGCATTTTACAACGGGTGAATCTCCAGTTGACACTGGTGATTGTCGTTTGTACCTTTCTGGATCTGCAATCAAATTGAAAAGTTCATTTATATCAAGTGCTGTGAGAAAAGGCAATATATCTCCACCGCCAACATCCTCACATGCAAACATAGCCTACTAGCCGAGACACATTCTTTATGTATACAGGTGTGACGTAATGACGCAAAGACATGCTCGAATTTCCAGTGGAAATCCACCAGTACCACTGGAATTAAAAACATTATTACAAGCTTACCATTTTGAATCGAGCAAAGGCAAGCAGATAGTTCTGAACACTGGCTGGTTATGTACTTGCTCAAAATTTTATTTGGGATCATTTTTAACTCAAAAAAGTTACGGACTGGAGCTTTAATTTAAAATCTTATTTAGTTGAAGGAGAGGTAACCATTGGAGTGCGTCCATCATTACCCATGAATGCCCTTTCTGTATATATGAGGAATAATTTGGAAGGGGAGAGATGTTGGGGAGAGATGTTGTTCTTCCACCTGTAGTTTTGTTTACTCCGTTGAAAGAGCGAACTGATGAGTTGGTGAGAGAAATACCTGAGGTGTTTGTGTCTTGTTGTGCCATAGAATACGAAATGAGTCGTACTTTATCTTCTGAATGTGTAAAAGTGTCCAAACTTGAGGTATGTTTTTCTGTTCTCTGTCCTATTTCTCGTATTGATCTTTTGCTGCTGAAAATTCCCCTGGAGAGGTAGGGTGGCAAACGACTACTTTATACAGGATAAGTTGCTGCTGAGGAAGTGGAGTCATCAAAATGAAGATTCAGGTGGTGTGCCAATAATTTAGGTAGTGGTGCCTGGTCAGTTTAAGGAGGCGGTTTTGGCCTTGTCTTAAAAAAGATGTCGCAGCTTTTATTTAAACAGGCCATACCTACCAGGTGGTGGGTAAACACAATCAGGTTTTAAAACGTGCCGTTGTGTCCGATACCATTAGTAAATTAACCTTTCAGACACATAATGATTGACTGTGTTGGGCCGTTGCCTTCGTCTAAAACGGGTAACTCGTATTTGCTTGTGGTTAAAGCTTTATCGCATTTTATTTATATTTTTGGTATACCTAAGATTGTTCAGAATGATCGAGGGACCAATTTTATCTCTGGAATGTTTGCAGAGATTTTGAAGCAGCTTGTGAAACACAACCAGTTTAGCGCATATCACCCACAGAGCCAAGGCACATTGAGCGTTTCCATCAGTCCCTGAAGTCGCTGTTGCGCGCTTACTGTGTTGAACTGAACAGGGACTGGGGAAGATGGACTGCTTTGGTTAATGCTCGCGACTTAGGATGTGACTCGAGATTTTGGGTTTTAGTCCAAACTAGTTTTTGGTCACACAGTACGGGGACCACTCGCAATTTTGCAAGAGGAATTAAAGGGCAAAGAACCGCCTCAAAATTTGTCAGACAATGTTAATTGGTTTCGTATGCGTTTGTTTTTGTTAAACCGTATTTTCCCGTAGCACTGAGTTAAAGATGAGTCCCGTTTCTGTTGCCACCACAATTCTTAAAAAGCTTCTTCATTCTACTTGGGAGGGTGAGGATGTTATGGCACCAGGGGACCGTGAGCTGAGAAATCCAGAAACTATTTAAAATGTACATTTTTCATACCAAATGTGCAACGTTTAGAACAAAATGCTCATTCAAATGTAATAATATAATCTACATTTTCTATATCCTACACTAGTTTTAATATATAATCTAAACATATATTTTAACGTTTTATAAGTTGGAAGATTTAAATGAAAATGTATTACAGAAATGATTAGATGTGTTTAAGATATCATCATATAGAGTATAACCTAGATATCATCATAATAGAGACTGTGTCTGTTCCCTGAATTTGGAAAACCAAAAAACGTTCAAACCCATCTAAGGTTAAAAATGTAATTGATGTTCAACAAATAAAAAACGGATATAATACAGATGAGCAAATGATAAAGCTTGGGTTGCTGAATATTCAAATTGTTGGTGCTTAATGAAAAATATATAGTGTAAATGATAAATCACGTTTGAAAATTCTGCTGGCTACTGTATACAGGCCACCAGGGCACCATATAGACTTTATCAAAGAATTTGCAGACTTTTTATTAGAATTAGTATTGGCTGCAGATAAAGTACTAATTGTTGGTGATTTTAATATACACATAGTTAATGGAAAAGATGCATTGGGATTGGCATTTAAAGACATTGTAAACTCAATTGGAGTTAGACAACACATGTCAGGACCTACTCATTGCCGTAATCATACTCTAGATCTAATATTATCACATGGAATAGATGTTGATGCCGTTGAAATACTGCAGCAGAGCAATGACATCTCAGATCATTATCTAGTCTTGTGTAAATTACATTTAGCCAAGGCTGCAAAGCCGACTCCGTGTTATAAATATGTTAGACCTATCACTTCTGCCACTTAAGATTGCTTTATCAATAATCTTCCTAATCAGTTTCATCATCTTAGCATCCTGGATAGCTTAGAAGAACTAGAGGTATTTCGGATTTCATGGAAGGAGAGCTCGATTGCTTACAGAGAGGCTTTAAAAGCTGCTAGATCTGCTTATTTTTCAACCCTATTAGAAGAAAATAAACATAATCCTAGGTATTTATTTGAAACAGTGGCTAAACTAACGAAAAAGAAAGCTTCAAGCCCAGAAGTTTCCAAGCAACACAGCAGTAATGACTGTATGAACTTCTTCACTTATAAGATCGCTAATATCAGGGACAAAAAAAAAACGCAACTTGATCCTACAAAATTAGTCAATTACAGGCCGATCTCGAAACTCTGCCTTTTCTGTCAAAGATATTAGAAAAAGCAGTATCCTCACAACTGTGTTCCTTTCTTGAAAGAAATGATATCTGCAAGGTTTTTCAGTCCGGATTTAGACCGTACCATAGTACCGAGACAGCTCTCGTTAAAGTCACAAAGGATTTACTCTTATCATCCGATCGTGGTTGAATCTCTTTATTAGTGTTACTTGATCTTAGTGCTGCATTTGACACCATTGACCACAACATCCTTTTAAATAGACTCGAACATTATGTTGGCATTAGTGGAATTGCACTAGCATGGTTTAAATCATACTTATCTGACCGTTATCAGTTTGTAGCAGTAAATGAAGAGATGTCTTATCAATCACAAGTTCAGTATGGCGTACCACAAGGCTCAGTACTAGGACCGCTGCTGTTCACTCTGTACATGCTACCATTAGGAGATATCATTAGGAAACATGGAATTAGCTTTCACTGTTATGCCGACGATACTCAGCTGTATATTTCTTCAAAACCTAATGAAACCTACCAATTCACAAAATTAACGGAATGCATAGCTGATATAAAAAATTGGATGACTAGTAATTTCCTACTACAAAATTCTAAAAAAATAGAGATTCTAATTATTGGACAAAAAACTTCCACATGTAATAACCTAGAGTACTGTCTAACACTTGATGACTGCTCTGTTAAGTCTTCGTTGTCGGTTAGGAACCTGGGTGTGCTCTTTGATACCAATCTTTCATTTGAAAGTCACTTGTCTAGTGAAATCTGTAAAACCGCATTTTTCCATCTTAAAAATATATCTAAATTACGCCATATGCTCTCATTGACAAATGCGGAACAATTAGTTTATGCGTTCATGACCTCAAGGCTAGATTATTATAATGCTCTACTGGGTGGTTGCCCTGCACGTTTAACAAACAAACTACAGCTAGTTCAAAACGCAGCAGCTCGAGTTCTTACCAGAACCAGGAAATATGACCATATTAGCCCCGTTCTGTCAACACTGCATTGGCTGCCTATTAAACATCGTATACATTTTTAAATATTGCTGATTACTTACAAAGCACTAAATGGTTTAGCTCCGCCGTACTTGAGCGATCTCTTAACGCATTATAGTCCTTCACGTCTATTGCGATCTCAAAAATCCGGCCAGTTAATAACCTAGAATATCAAAATCGACTGCTGGCGGTAATTCCTTTTCCTACTTAGCACCAAAACTTTGGAACAGTCTTCCTACCATTGTCCGGGAAGCAGACACACTCTGTCAGTTCAAAGGACAAGGACAACGATATATCGCCTTATTGATATTTTGACCCACCCCTAAAGTAATTTTGGCCTAATGGGTGGAGCTAGAAGATCCAACCACACCCTAACCTAGGGCTCACAAAAAAATCGCTAGCCTGAAGTCACGGGGCTATATTGTATCTTCCAGTCAGGATACCAAAATTCATCACCTACCTGCCCGACGGGCTTTTTTAAATAGTGAAATAAGTGACCGGATGGGTCATGGGTGGATGAGAGATAGATGTGTTGATTTATTAAAGACACACACAGTCAAATGCAACAAACATATAGATATTGCTCAATAACTTAAGTTTTATGTAAAAATATACACAAGCTTAACAGAAATTATTCTAATACGAATTTTCCAACATAATGATGGGAAATATTAACATGTTTAAAGCTTTTTTTTCTTTTCTTCAGGTACTAATTTGCAGAATTTACCGAATTAGAAAACTAAACAAAAGGAAGGAAAGTCAAGAGTGGGAGCGTTTTAGTGAAGTAGTTTAACAGGATGAATCAAGTGTTGGGTACGTGATGTGTAACGGCTGTGAAGTGCTCTATGCATATGACAAGTAAGGGATAATGTCCATCTAGCCAGTTGTTATCTCAGAATAAACACAGACAGTGTGATCAGGATCACTCTTGCATCAGCCTGAAGGGGTTTATTCTGAGATAACAACTGATATACATTATCCTAATTATTACACGGCTACTTGCCACATATGTAAATAATTAAACACGAAATATTGATCTGAGTCTAAATATTTTATTAGGTCTTTAAATGAAAAGCTTCCGCGGAGAGAGCAGATGCTATCGAATAAAATAAATATTGCATGATAAATAAGGCTTATTCTTGTTTAACATTATGTAATCTATCGAAACAGGTTTGCAGCAGAAGTCACAGAACAGAGCAAATTGTTATTTTATATTAAGTAGATGAGTGAACTGCATTAAATAAATGCAACAAAACATGTAATTGATGTGACAGTTGAATACAATAGAATAAAAAAATGAATGCCATGATTTTTTATATGAATAAATTGGAATTCATATGCATTCATGCGAATGTAAAGTTGTTTATGCGTAAATAATTTGTGTTTTAGTGCTTTCAAGTAAATGTGCATTTGGTAGAACCACACTTTACATAAAAATACATGCATATTAAAAGTTTTCTTAGAACTGTCAAGCTCCTTGAGACTATTAAATCTGTGATTTACCATTTATGGAAGGTGGTTCATAAAAGTATATGGGTTTACAAAGGACTTTGAAACACCATATATCTTAATGAGGTTCTGAGAATGAAGGAAAAATTGCTGATCCCAATTATTTCATGGCATTTTGGGATGTGAGTTCATATAATATATTACCAAAGGTCACTGCTGCATAAGCTATTGTTTAGTTATCTTATCTACCAGCTCATATTGCCATATTAGTATGACCTGATCCGACATTTTTTCCATAAGGACTTCTCACTTTGCTGAACATGTGTCACGACGATCATGTGTCACGGTCAAACGTTAGCGATTGGTTATGGCAGATCCAGAGTGGCTCTGGTTAGATCCAATAGTTTTAACAGAGTACCCGGCATCAAGGAAGTTAACGCTTTTCAATGGAGAGTGGACAGACTCTCTGTACAAATGAAATGTACGAGAGTCTGGTAGGCCCAGGCTAGTGAATAACAGGGTACCTCACAATACGATACACGGCTCACAATAATACGATAATATCACGATACAGCAATTTAGTACAACGTTTTTCAGTCTGTAAATTAAACTTAACATTTTAAGTAAATTAAACATTTTATTCTTATACTTTTTAAAAGCTTAAAAACTTTTCTTTGTGTTTAAACTGACAACTGCTTATCGACTTTATCAACAATATGTACCAATCTCTTTCATTTAAAACTGGGAACATCTCAGTGTTTACCAGCTTCCTTAAAATAAACCTGGGAATAGTGTTATCAAAGGTACCAACTTAAGTATTTTAACATTTAAAAAATGTGATGATACCAGTGACGATCCCTTTAGCATTTTGAGCTCCGTTAAGCGGATTCTTTAATACCTCAGATTGGCCATTGCATATGACAAGTAAGGGATAATGTCCATCTAGCCAGTTGTTATCTCAGAATAAACACAGACAGTGTGATCAGGATCACTCTTGCATCAGCCTGAAGGGGTTTATTCTGAGATAACAACTGATATACATTATCCTAATTATTACACGGCTACTTTCCACATATGTAAATAATTAAACACGAAATATTGATCTGTGTCTAAATATTTTATTAGGTCTTTAAACGAAAGAGCTTCCGCGGAGAGAGCAGATGCTATCGAACAAAATAAATATTGCATGATAAATAAGGCTTAGTCTTGTTTAACATTATGTAATTTATCGAAACAGGTTTGCAGCAGAAGTCACAGAACAGAGCAAATTGTTATTTTATATTAAGTAGATGAGTGAACTGCATTAAATAAATGCAACAAAACATGTCATTGATGAGACAGTTGAATACAATAGAATAAAAAAAATGAATGGCATGATTTTTTATATGAATAAATTGGAATTCATATGCATTCATGCGAATGTAAAGTTGTTTACACGTAAATAATTTGTGGTTTAGTGCTTTCAAGTAAATGTGCATTTGGTAGAACCACACGAAATATATTTTTATGAAAGATATTACGGCAAAGAAAGGGCGTCCAGACTTTGAACTTAAAGGGTAACTAAACCCCTGGTCAGAGCCTGACTCCACCCACTGGCAATATTTGAAAAATGCTGGAAAAGTGGGCAGAGCCCAGTGGAGGGGGGGGCGTGCACCTGAGACGTGTCTCTCTGTAGGCAAGGGCGTGGTTAGCTGGTACCCTCTTACATGCTCTGAACTGTCAAGCTCCTTGAGACTATTAAATCTGTTATTTACCATTTATGGAAGGTGGTTCATAAAAGTATATGGGTTTACAAAGGACTTTGAAACACCATATGTGACCCTGGACCACAAAACCAGTCACATGGGTCAGTTTTTTGAAATTGAGATTTTATGGTTTGTTAGGATAGGGTAATATTTGGCCAAGATACAACTACTTGAAAATCTGGAAACGTTGAGAAAATCGTCTTTAAAGTTGTCCATTTATGTTTGCGATTGTGCTGCATTCACTCACAAAAATAAATGTTTTATATATTTACGGTAGGAAACAAAATATCTTCATGGAACGTGATCTTTACTTAAGATAAGTTTTACGGACACCAAAGTGCCCACACTCGTCATGTGCCACCTTCAAAACAAGGGGACAAAACTTTGCTGGCACAACTACCTGGAAAACATCATCTTTCACACCTTCCTCACTCACTGGAACCCATTTTCTGAACAGCAAATCCTTATGCAAGAAATAGCCAGATACCACATTACCAATCTCCAGATCAGGCAAAACACACCGGAATATTTCCTTCAAAGAGACATCATTGCGCTGCTCCTGAACAACCTCACCATGAGACATTTACAAGGGCAGCTCAGCCAGAGACGGAACCTCCAAAGGCACATCAACACTGTTAGATTCAAATAACTCATCAAGCTGCAATTTGTGCATAGCGCGTGTAACCACACAGGCTGGAAAAACTTCTTGCAATGCACCAGTACTCTTATCCGACACAAACTCAGATGGACATTTACATACATTTACACTTATTCATTTAGCAGACGCTTTTATCCAAAGCGACTTACAAATGAGAACAATATAAGCAATTAAACCAGCAGTAGGACAACAGTATGTAAGTGCTATGACCCTTCGCAGTTCAATACAACATAGTTTTTTTTTTTTTTTTTATATAAGAGGAGAAAAAGTGTTAGTATTACTTGATCAAGTGCTGCCGAAAAAGATACGTCTTCAGCTATTTCTTAAAAATGGCTACGGACTCAGCAGCTCTGGTTGAGTTAGGCAGATCATTCCACCAGCAGGGAACAGTCATGGTAAAGGTCAGAGAAAGAGATTTTTTAGCTCTTTGAGATGGCACCACAAGACGCCGCTCGCTTGCAGAGCGCAAGTTTCTGGATGGCACATAAGTCTGAAGTAATGAGATAAGGTACAAGGGAGCAGTGCCAGTGGTTGTTCTGTTGGCAACCGTCAGTGACTTGAATTTGATGCGAGCGGCAACCGGCAACCAATGCAATTTTGTGAGGAGAGGAGTGACGTGTGCTCTCTTCGGTTCGTTGAAGACCACTCTAGCTGCAGCATTCTGGATCAGTTGCAGATGTTTGACAGTGCAAGCTGGGAGACCAGCCAGGAGAGCATTATAATAGTCCAGTCTGGATAGAACAAGCGCCTGAACAAGGAGTTGTGTAGCATGCTCTGATAGGAAAGGCCTGATCCTTCTGATGTTGTACAAGGCAAATCTGCATGACCAGGCAGTGCTAGTGTTACACACGAGGTCCACACGTGCGTTTTATGAAGATTTAAGGTTGGGTTTTATTTCAGGAACACTTGCAACACCCAAAAACAATCTCGGTAACAATAGCAACAACAATGCTCTTCATCAATCGTCTCGCGCTATCCTCTTTCTTTCCAATCTCGCGACCTTTTCAGATCTGCCTTCTCCAAATCTTGTCTGCCAAGCTTTTAGCTTAAAAGTCACAGACAGAAAATATACATACATCATACTGTGCAGATAGAGCATGAAAAGAACAGAAATATTAAATATAAATAACTATAAATAACAAGACATCAACAAAAATACAGAAAAATTAAACAACAACTGTGGAATAAAGATGACTTGTTTAAATACACTGACATTCAATAAAATAGTATTTAAGATGAATAATGGGGGCGGGGTACATTACACCATAACACTCTCCCCTCCAAAAATGATGTCGTCCCGACATCCCCTGTCTTCTAAATGTCTCCGACATAAGTCGTTGAGCTATAGGAGTCTGTTATAGTAAGTATTATTTAATTCAATTCAATTCAAGTTTATTTGTATAGCGCTTTTCACAATACATATTGTTTCAAAGCAGCTTTACAGAAAATGCATTTCAAAAATATACATACAAAAATACAGTTAGTTAATCATAAAATTTAGGGCATAACATATCGCCGGCGTTGGGTCGTCTCTTCACAGGCGTCGAGTCGTCTCATCACAGGCGTTGGGGCATCTGAAGTCTCCATGAGAGGCTGGATACATAACTGGAGCTGACAAACTCTATTTGAGTTCTCTACAGGCGTCCCGAGATAACAACAAAAAAGGCATATGGGAAATAATTAGCGTAGCTGCTGTTCATAATATGAATGCATTTGATCTGATTTAACTGTAGTATAAGAGGTATGAGATGCATCATGTGAATGCTTGGCTAAAGAGATGCGTCTTTAATCTAGTTTTAAACTGGGAGAGCGAGTCTGAACCTCGGACAATATCAGGAAGGCTATTCCAGAGTTTAGGAGCTAGATGTGAAAACGCCCTCCCTCCTTTAGTGGACTTAGATATCCTAGGTACGACCAGAAGCCTCGAATTTAGCGATCTTAAAGAGTGCGATGGATTATATGGCGATAGAAGATCTCTTAAATACACAGGAGCCAAACCATTTAGGGCTTTATAGGTCAGTAACAATACTTTGTAATTGATACGGAACTTAATAGGTAACCAGTGTAGAGATGATAAAATTGGTGTTATATGATCATATTTTCTTGACCTAGTAAGAACTCTAGCAGCTGCATTTTGGACTAACTGTAGCTTGTTTACTGAGGATGCAGGACAACCAGCTAATAAAGCATTACAGTAATCTAGTCTCGAGGTCATGAATGCATGAACTAACTTTTCTGCATCAGAAAATGATAGCATATTACGTAGCTTAGCAATGTTTCTAAGGTGGAAAAAGGCTGTTCTTGTGACATTTGAAATATGATTTTCAAAAGACAAGTTGCGGTCTAGTATAACACCCAGGTCTTTTACTGTAGAGGATAAAGTAACAGGATGTCCATCTAGATTAAGGTTGTATTGTAAGAGGTTTTGTGGGCAGTTTTTTGGACCAATCAGTAATACCTCCGTTTTATCTGAATTTAATAGAAGAAAATTACACGTCATCCAATATTTTATATCTTTAACACACTCTGTCATTTTAGATAATTTAGTGTTATCATCTGGTCTTGATTAAATATTTAATTGAGTGTCATCAGCATAACAGTGGAAACTTATTCCATGTTTTCTTATAATATTACCAAGTGGCAGCATATAAATTGAGAATAGCAGGGGGCCTAATACAGATCCCTGCGGCACTCCATAATTTACTGACGTTATCTTTGATTTTTCCCCATTTAAATGGACAAAATGGTAACGGTCTGATAGGTACGATCTAAACCAGCTTAATGCCTGTCCCTGAACACCAGTGTAATTTTGAAGTCGATCTAAGAGTATTTTATGATCTATAGTGTCAAACGCAGCACTAAGATCGAGTAAAACTAGTATTGAGATACAGCCTTGGTCAGAAGCTAAAAGTAAATCATTTGTAATTTTAACCAGCGCAGTTTCTGTGCTATGATGTGGCCTGAATCCAGACTGAAACTTTTCTTAGATATCGTTTTCTTGCAAGAAAGAGCACAGTTGAGCGGACACAACTTTTTCTAGTATTTTAGACATAAATGGAAGATTTGAAATGGGTCTGTAATTTGCTAGGTTATTTGGATCTAATTGTGGTTTCTTAATAAGAGGTTTTATAACTGCCAGCTTGAATGTTTTTGGAACATGTCCTAAAGATAGAGACGAGTTAATAATATTGAGAAGAGGCTCTTCCACTACAGGTAACACTTCTTTCAGTAGTTTAGTGGGTATTGGATCTAATAAACATGTTGTTGGTTTAGATGCAGTGATAAGTTTATTTAGCTCTTCCTGTCCTATTGTTGTAAAGCGCTGTAGTTGTTCTTGAGGGGCGATAATTGAGGCTGAATCATAAGACGCTGTCAAAGATTGTACATTTACAATTGTGTTTCTGATGCTTTCTATTTTCTCAGTGAAGAAATTCATGAAATCATTACTATTAAAATGTAACGGAATATTTTGTTCAGGTGATGTCTGTTTATTTGTTAATCTAGCCACAGTGTTAAATAAAAACCTTGGATTGTTTTGGTTATTTTCTATTAGTTTGCGGAGATGCTCAGCCCTGGCTGCTTTTAGAGCCTTTTTATAACGTGACATACTGTCTTTCCACGCGATTCTAAAGACCTCTAAATTAGTTTGTTTCCATTTGCGCTCTAAGTTACGAGTTTCTCTCTTGATAACATGCGTAGCACTGTTGTACCATGGTGCTTTAGTTTTCTCTCTAACCTTTTTTAATCTAATTGGTGCAACAATTTCTAATGTACTAGAGAAAATGGTGCTCATATTTAAGGATACAATGACGGCTTAAACCCAAAATCACATTAACAACTACCTCCTGTGTTATTGCAATGTTTCTGTAATTGACATCATTGTGCACCATGAAAGCAACTACACTCCCCATCTTTAATATGGACGCTGTATCCTTCTGCAGGTCTCTTGTACCATCAGCTCAAATATAACCTAAGAGACAATCAGCATCACCGGCGTCTTTAAATTCTAGTTATCCCAGTTCACAGTTCCTCATTCCCTTCTTTACCGGTCTGCCGTTATCATATCTGATTGAACAGGGTCAATGGAAAATACAAATTCTACATCACAACAATGTATCTAAACTCATCTTCAACTATCTTCTGTGTTATCCACCCAATAAAGGTCAACCCCCCCTTTGTTTTTGTAGCAATCTGTGCATTTTCCTATCTGCCTGTGTTTTGCTTTTTACATATGTGTTTTTTATGTGTGTATGAGAGTCTATTGTATGTCTTATTCTAATGTGGGTTCTCCTAGAGTATGGTAAGTGAATGTCTGTTTGTGCTTTCGTTTTCTCAAAGGATATAATCTCTGTGGTAGTGCAGGTTCTGGCCCCTGGATTCCACTTCCCTCTTGCTCAGAGGTGGCTCCATCATCTGGCTCCGGACTCAACTCTACTGGTCCTTTATCAAGTGTCACCCATTCTTCTGCCTCTGAGGCCTCCTCTTCCCCATTTCCACACCTCATCATCACTTCCTCAACATGCTGTGGAACCATCTCTTCCAGTCGCACTCCGTCTCCTTGTATTGGCCGTCTTCTTTTACAGACTTCTGTGTCACTTGTGGATAGAATTCTTCAGCCTCCGACAGCAGCTGATCTTCCCGCTGGACCGGTTCGAAAGGTCTTCAAAATCCTGTCCATTCGCTCTCGTCTTCAGAGCTACTTTCCACGGCTTGCTGCTCGGACTTTGCTTTGCTGCGTTTTCCTTTCACCATCTTTCTCAGAGTTCTTGTGGTTTTTTCTACGGGCAGGAATTCACAAGGCAGAAGCATGTTACGATGAAGGACCCTGACTCGCCCATGCCCAGTTTCAGGCTGCACCTCATAGACTGGACACTCTGATCTTTTTTTCTGGACCACATAGACCTGCTCCTCCTAATATGATCGCAGTTTTCCTGGGCCCCCCTCTTTCACTCATGTTCCTAATGAGAACTCTACAGCCTGGCTGTAACTCCACTCCATGTGTCTTACTGTCGTACCTGTCCTTGGCCTTCCTGCTTGCCATGCTCGCAGATTCTGAAGCCAGCTTGTATGCCTGATCCATTCGCTTTCTCCAACTTTTTGCATACTCTTGATGAGATGATGATTGATCTCTGGGGCTGAGGTTGAACATGATATCAATAGGGAGCCTCGGATGACGTCCAAACAGCAGAAAGTAAGGAGCAAATCCTGTTGCCTCATTGCGTGTGCAATTATATGCGTGCACTACTTGTGTCAGGGAGTTCTTCCAATCCATCTTTTCCCTGTCAGTCAGATTCCGCAACATGGACAAGAGTGTCCTATTAAATCGCTCCACCTGACCGTTCCCCTGTGGGTGGTAGGGGGTCGTTCTGGAGCCTTTAATACCACTGTGCTGCTGGAGTTGTGCGAACAACTGGTTGTCAAACTCCTCCCCCTGGTCATGGTGCAATCTTGTGGGGAAACCAAATTTCAACACAAAATCCCCGAAAATCTTTTGAGCTGCTGTTTTAGCTGACTTATTGAGGCATGCATATGCTTGAGCATAGCGGGTAAAATGGTCCATAATGACTAAGAAATATTCATACCCGCCTTTGCATTTCTCCAAATGAAGAAAGTCCACTGAAACTAACTCAAAGGGGTGTGTTGTGTCAATATTGGTAAGTGGTGCTTGGTTTGGCTTGTTGGGGCGTTTTGTCTTGAGACAGCGACATACTCTTAAGACCTGATGTTCAACGTCCCTCTGCATATGTGGCCAGTAGAATCTGTCTCTCATTAGGTGGAGCGTCCGCTCTACACCTAGATGACCCATGTTTTCGTGCAACTCTTTGAAGGCCAAACCATGGAACTTCTTGGGCAGCACCAGCTGTGATCGAGTTGCTGTTGTCCTGTACAGGACTCCATGCTCATCCAGGAACAATCTTTTCCTCTCCCGCATCAGTACAGCACGGCCATCATGACCACTCCAATCCATGTCTCTAGGCCATCGATTTGTTCTTACGCAGTTCATCACCGTGCTGATCACTGGATCCTGTTCCTGAGCTTCCCTCAGCACTCTTTTGTCAAAGTTCAACACTGTATTCTCCTCTTCAGCCAGTGCGGTTTCGATGGTCACTGGACACATCCACGGAGTGTGTTCTTTTGACTGAATACTGAGAGCTTGGGTCACACAGCTGATGACATTTGGACTCACTTCTATTGAACACTTCTGCATATACTCCTCCATCTCTAATGGCATGCGCGACAAACCATCTGCATCAGCGTTGGTTTTTCCTGGACGATACTTAATGGTGAAATTAAAATCAGCCAGCTCTGCAACCCAGCGATGTGTAGTGGTGTAAGAACTGATTTTCCTGTTAAAATAAAACTCACCCTGCAATATAGCCATAAAACGCACCCTGGACAGAAGATCGCAAAGACAGAGCATAGGACATTGTCCTGTCCAAACACTTTTCCCTTATCTCTGCATCCCCCTCTCCCCCTGAGTCAAGTCACCAAAAGTTCACTAAGAATGCCTATATATCACATATGATGTATCTTGTAAATCTATTGTTTTTCCTTTTCATGTTTGGTATCATTTTAGATGTCTCAGTGCGATTGGTAAAAAGGTCTTAATTTCATTGCAGTCATTGGTAATATTAGAGAGATTAAGAACTTAGGAGAATCCTGTGTTCCTCTTTGGGTGATGTCTCTTCAAGATATCTCCCCACTCCCCCGAGACCAGGTGCTACCCCCTGGGGTACGGGAACTGACCCAAAACAAACTCTGAAAATATTGGCACAACCCTTTTGTTCTGGTCTGGGTATTTAAGGCTAGGTAACAGAGCTGTCTTTGGGATCCTGTAACCAGGAAAACCCCCATACAGTGCTGTGTCAGTGTTCTCCCGTTGGAAAACACTCACACACCTCTGTGTGTCTCTGTCAGGAATGCATTGCTTACTTTTAGAGTCATCTTTGAGAAATGTATGTCATGCATCTATGAATTTCTGAATTGGCTTTTAATTACTTGTGTAATTGGCATGATACATTTATACCTGACAAATAAATGTTACATCTTGATTTATTCTGAAGTTTTCTGAAATCATTATTTTAGTAGATTATAGGAGGCTGGTGCTACCGCAAATCTTGCAGGATAGGTCAAACTAAAGGCGCATGTATGAATGGAGCAGTAGGCACGCCATCTTGAAGACCTTTTGATTTCTGTCTATTACTGATTTAGCAAGTTGTATGGAAATGGCTAAAATCAACTACACTCTTTTGTATAAGTGAGCAGTAGGCAACCGACTTAAGAGGTATTAGCTAACCCTACATCCTCTGACTAACTTCAGAACTGACAAGTTTTGTGTCCGTGAGAAACACGACGTGGCCGACGTGATCTCTGTGCGGCATTGGGTCCATAATGAATAAATAAATGAAAGATAAGAAACTCTGAATAACCAAAGATCTAAATTAATTCATAATCAATATTTATGACTATTTTCTAATAAGGAACACAATCTAAATTTGATTATCACTTGAAACTGGAGTCAGATTAAGCGTAGAGCTGAAGTAATATTCAAACTAAATTCTAATAAATTAAGTGAACTTCACTGGAGCGCTGGAAAGATATACACGCATTATCCCTTCGCCCACCCCGTTGGATTCCGTCGTTGGGCCAATGGGTGGTCCTTACAGTGGCATTTAGTTTGGCTGTCGTGAGCACATATGTTAATGGATTGTTGTCTGTGTAGACAACAAAAGAAGGAGTATAGTAGAGGTAATCTCTGAAGCGCTCACAGATAGCCCACTTCATGGCCAAGAACTCAAGTTTTCCTGAATGCAGATGATAGTTCTTTTCTGCAGCTGATAAAGTTCTGGATCCGTAAGCAATGACCCGGAGCTTGCCTTCCTGTCTTTGATATAGCACGGATCCCAGCCCTTCCTGGGATGCGTCGCAGTGGAGGATGAACGACTCTTCAAAATTTGTGTAACCTAAAACAGGGGGTTGTGACAGAAAATCAATCAACTGACAGAGCACCTCCTGGTGCTTCGGCATCCAGATGATGGGATGGTTGGAGGGGAGTTGTCCCTGGCTGTTTCCTTTTTTTAGCAGTTTTTTTCTCTCTTTTAGCAGCTGTCTGACATGCACTCTTTTCCTGGCTCAGAAGGTCATAGAGAGGTGTAGTGTAACCCACATAAGGTTACTGGAGTGCAACTCTCTACTCTGCCTGAGGGTGGCGCGTACACCCCAGGAAATTTACTATTAAATCAAACACACATTTCCTCCGGTGAAGCTGCTAGAACGCAACAAGGATTGGTATGAAAAATATCCTCTTAAGGATAGAAATTCAAAGAAAAATCCCGTTCCAAATATTTAAATATTGTGTGTTCATTAGGTTGAAAGCTGTGTGAGAGAGAGTTAAGCCGCGTGACACTGCGAGCTTCTCAAGATACCTCCGGTAAGGATGGTAATACTAATAGGATTGTTATACTGATTGTACTAGCTCCATTATGGCGCCAAATAATGTTCTTTTAAAACCAATCGGAGTTATGAACCTGATTCTTACTGGTTGATACCATATAGACGCAGATTCAGATTGTTTTATGTTGTTTGAGATGCTCATAAAAGATCGCTAATCGCGCTAGCCGCGTGCTAATCGTTAACACTTGAATGTGAATTTGTTTTGGTTTGTTTTGCTAGCTCAGATAAGCTAGTCACCACTGTAGCAGTTTTTTGATAGTGTTCACACCGCTAAAGGTGCCTTTATACCCTGTTTTGTTGACTTAAAAGTCATTTGATTGAGAGAGAGTATTTATCCTCTTGTTTCATATGTAAAATAAGGGTGATTTAGTTCATTTAATTGACAATATACATGTTTGATATGTATATGAGGAGCAGAAGTTCATCTTAAATGTTAAAAATAATAAATATATTAAAATGTGATGTATAAATAGATTTAAAAGGTTAAAAACATAAATATCCAGTTTCATTTTATTTCTATACTGTGAGATGGAAGTACATGATTGATTGTTGTTCATTGGAACTAATGTTATGTGGTGTGATGTGTACCTATTCATTTACATGATGATTAGAGTATTTATATCCTTTACAATTGGATATATTTGATTTGACATTTGAATGGAGAAAAGTTTATTAGATTTGAACTGAAATGAGGCAATAGTAACTAATGCATTTTGTAATGTATGTATAGATTGGTTTTTAGAAAGGGATAAACCATCTGATTCTGACCCTGGTGGTCAGTGGCGAGCCAACCCCAGAAGTGAACGGACCAAGAGCCTGGTGTGGCCAGCCGTGGCATCTTTGGAACCATCATCATCCTGTGCCTTCATTTCAATACAGATAAGAACACACGTAAACCTACCCGGGTAGTGAAAAGAACATACATACTGCAAGAAACACACACACACCAAGAACTTTCATGGACTCTTTCTTTATTTGAAGTTATTTATTTTGGGTTTATTGTGCGCTGTGCACTCAGGAAGCCGGCTTAGATAGGCAGGGAATGTAAATAACTGTCTTTAATTTTGTACAATACATTTGTCAAATTTCCCTGCTTTGTGTTGTCTGTTCTCTGCTGACTTTACTATTTCAGGCTCCATAGTCGTGCCTAGAGCTTCTGATATTAGCCCAGCTTTGATTAATGACTACTCAAATTAGTTATCGGATACACTAACCTGAGTCACGGGTTACAAGTGGCGAGCCAGCCAGGAGTCTGGTTATTTGTTAGCAGTGAACCATTTTGCAAGTGTGTGAAACTATTTTCAAGTGTGTAAGCTCTTTGTTATCTGTTTATAGATCACTCTTTGCTAAGAATGGAGTTCATAACGAGCTCAGGTATCAAAGTCCCCAATGCAGTAATGGTGAGTGGTTTGCTTGAATCACCAGAAGATGAGGAGATCATAGACTTCCTTAGAAAGTATGGCTCCATGAGACTTGTCCCAGTTACTGACATTAACTCAGAGTTTTATAAAAACCTGATTATTGAGTATCAAGATGGTGTTGCTATTGAAGCCTTAGCCCCTCTTCTGCCCTACACACATGAACTTAAGGACAATCCAGAAGTAAAATACTATGTTCAAGCTCTAGCAAGTGTGTACACCACTAAAGTTGGCTGCAGTGTTACCAAAGCCTACCTTGATGAAATCAAGAAGTTAGCGAAATTGAGTGGTCGAGGCTTCGAAGAGGTGCTGAAAGACATGATGTCAGAGATCAGTGAGACAATCGAGACTGATGGCAGTGGTGATAATGAGTTTGGAGCCAGACAGCTCAACACGTCTCTGGACACATTTGAACCCCCACATCCCCAGCTGCTCCCAGATTCTTCTCGGGAAAGGTTCATTCATAGTGGTGCTGAGCCATGCCCACCAGCTGATGTGAAGCGAAGTCGTTCCGTTGTGGAGAGTGACCTGAATCCACCTGAAATTCAAAAGGTCATTGTTGAGCACATTGTGAGGAGAGATGAATTAAACACACATTCACACTTTCCCATCAAGCTTCGTTCATTCTCAGGCAAGCTCCCCAGACCCAATAGTGAGACAGACTACGACACATGGCGTTCACATGTTGAGCTTCTCAGGAAAGACCCCACCCTGTCTAATCTTCAGAAATCACGGAAGATCTTTGAAAGTTTGCTCTCCCCTGCAGCAGATATTGTCAAAAGACTAAGCCCTGAAGCTACTCCTGAAATCTACCTTCAACTGCTGGACGCTGCATTTGGAACCGTTGAGGACGGCGAGGAGCTTTTCGCCCAGTTCATGAATACTCTTCAGGATCCTGGTGAAAAGGCCTCTACTTACCTCTGCCGCCTTCAAGCTGCCCTGAACCTTGCTGTTAAGAGAGGAGGAGCTGCTGCTGGAGAAGCAGATAGACATATTCTCAAACAGTTTTGTCGCGGGTGTTGGGACAACCCTTTGCTCTCTGACCTCAACCTTGAAGAAAAGAAAAGTCACCCACCAGCATTTTCAGAGCTCCTGTTATTAATCCGCACTGAGGAGGATAGGCAGGCAGCTAAAGCCACACGTATGAAGAAGCACCTCGGCTCACACCGGCAGCGGGCTATGGCAAGTTCTCAGAGTGTATGTGTTTGCAGTCAACAAGCAGCATTCCAGTCCGACCCATTGACAGAGCTTAAACAGCAGGTGGCGTCTCTGCAGAGCCAACTCACCACGCTGATGTCTAAGAAAGCCAAGAAGGCCCCGAAGACCAAGGGGAACACTGAGCATCCATCAGGTGGGCCAGCATCCAAACTTGATCCTAGAGCACCAAGCTGGAAACCTACCAACTCAAAGAATACCACCCAGCCGAGACCTTGGTATTGTTTCAACTGCGGCGAGGACGGTCACATCTCCTCAGCTTGCAGTAACAATCCAAACCCCACTCTCGTCAATGAAAAAAGAGATCAATTGAGAGAAAAGCGGCGCCTCTGGGAGGCTAAAGAACACTCACCAGATGATAGGGATTTTTAGATGGAGTCTCAGTTGCAGGGCAAACTGAGGCTGGAGCAGTTCACCAACGCCCTGCTAAGGATAAAAGTTGTGCCAAACCCAAGTTCAGTGTTGCCTTGAACCAATCTAATGTTAGAAAACACCCCTTCAGAGTCCCGCAAAAACTTATAGGCACGAAAAGTACAGGCCAAGTTACCATCCAAGGCAAACAGTTCAGCTGTCTCCTTGACACAGGTTCACAAGTAACCACAGTCACCAAGTCCTTCTATGATGAACACCTACCTGAACAACAGATCAAACCACTCTATAACCTTCTGGAAGTTGAAGGGGCCAATGGTCAATCTGTGCCCTACCTTGGATATGTTGAAGTCACAATCACCTTCCCAAAACAGTTCCTTGGAGCTGAATATGAAGTCCCAAAATTGGCTTTGGTTGTTCCAGACCGCGGCACTTCAGGGTACCAGATACTGGTTGGTACAAACACACTCGATGTAGCATATGGTATGTGCAGAGAGAAAAGTCCAGCAAGCTACCACCCTGTCCCAAACGGCTACAGGACGGTGCTGAAAGCACTTCAACTGCGACAGGAACAAAGCCATGACAGTAACATTGGACTGGTGAGGATGCAAGGGAGAGACAGAAAACTCATTCCAGCTGGAGGAACAGTTGTTCTGGAGGGGGTGGCATCAATTAAAGAGTTCCATACTGAGAGGTCTGCTATCATGGAATACCCTTCGTCCTCTTCTCTGCCTGGAGGGCTGCTAGTAAGGTCCTGTTTCGTTGATCTACCAGTCAGACTACCAGTTGTGGTCTCAAATGAGTCGGAACACGACATTATTATACCAGCTAAGAGTGTGATCGCTGAGCTCAGTGCAATCCAGGCCATTTTGTCTCACAAACAGAGCGTGACCAGCCCATCTGAACCAGAACCCTCCAAGGCAGCTGACCTAGCCTTTGACTTTGGTGAGTCCCCGGTCCCTCCAGAATGGAAAGACAGAATTACTCGGAAATTGAATAGCATGCCTGAGGTCTTCGCCCAGAACGACACTGACTTTGGAAGGACAGACAAAGTCAAGCATCACATCAAACTGTCCGATGAAACCCCATTCAAACTCAGAGCTCGGCCGATACACCCACACGACGTAGAAGCTGTCCGTCAACATCTTCAAGAGCTTCTCGATGCTGGGGTGATTCGTGAAAGTGAGTCCCCATTCTCCTCTCCAATCGTTGTAGTCAGGAAGAAGAATGGCCAGGTACGCCTCTGTATTGACTATAGGAAACTGAACCTGCAGACAGTAAAAGATGCCTATGCACTCCCGAGGATGGACGACACCTTCACAGCACTCTCCGGTTCCAAGTGGTTCAGCGTCCTCGATCTAAAATCTGGTTACTATCAGATCGAAGTCGACGAGGCTGACAAGCCAAAGACCGCCTTCGTATGCCCACTTGGTTTCTGGGAGTTTAATCGCATGCCTCAGGGAGTGACAAACGCCCCAAGTACCTTCCAGAGACTGATGGAAAAGTGCATGGGAGACATGAACTTGAAGGAAGTTGTCGTTTTCCTGGATGACTTGATAGTCTTCTCGAAAACTTTAGAAGATCATGAAGCCAGGCTCACCAAGGTTCTCAACCGCCTGAAGGAGTATGGGCTCAGGTTGTCCCCGGAAAAATGTAGATTCTTCCAGTCCTCAGTCCGGTACTTGGGACATGTGGTCTCAGAGCAGGGAGTGGAGACTGACCCGGAAAAGATTGCAGCGCTAAAGACCTGGCCAGTCCCTCAGCATCTAAAAGAGTTGAAAGCCTTCCTCGGATTCTGTGGGTATTATAGAAAGTTCATTAAAGGCTATTCAAGTATAATGAAACCCCTGAATGACTTAACATCTGGCTACCCACCTCTAAGGAAGCACCCAAAGTCCAATGAAAGGAGTGGCCAATACTACCACCCCAAAGAACCATTTTTGAACCGTTGGACTCCCGCCTGCCAACAGGCATTTGAGATGATCATTGGCAAGTTGACAACGTCCCCAGTTTTGGCCTTCGCAAATCCTGCACTCCCTTACATCCTGCACACGGATGCAAGTTCCACCGGCCTCGGAGCGGCCTTATATCAGGAGCAGGAGGGACAGCTGCGTGTCATCGCCTACGCAAGCAGAGGGTTATCACGTAGTGAGTCCCGTTATCCAGCTCACAAGCTTGAGTTCTTAGCGCTGAAATGGTCTGTAACGGAGAAGTTCAGTGACTACCTCTATGGCAATCAGTTCACAGTAGTCACTGACAGCAATCCCCTTACCTACATACTTACCTCAGCCAAACTCGATGCAACCAGCTACAGGTGGTTAGCTGCTCTATCTACCTTCTCCTTTAAGCTCCAGTACCGGCCGGGAAAGCAGAATGGAGATGCTGACGCGCTATCGCGACGTCCCCATGGCAACCTGCGTGACAACCCCTCTTCTCAAAAAGAGTGGGACAGGATCCGCCAGTTCACACAACACCATCTATCAGATCCAGATAACATTGAGGCTGTGGATCAGGGAGTTGTTCGTGCCATCTGTGAGAGACATCTTATTTATTGTGCCAATGATGGAATGGGCAAAGATGGAATTATCTCCCTCGTCGAGAGCCTTGCAATCTCTGGAGATGCTGTACCTGACAGCTTTGAGCAGAAAGATGAGCTTGGGGGGCTTCCCGTCGTCCCACACCTATCAGAGGTAGATCTCAGAGACAAACAGAGAGCGGACCAGTGCATTAAACATGTGATCTGCCAGATTGAGCGTGACGAGGAACCACCACCCGCTGTGAGAGCTTTGCTTCCAGACCTACCTCTGTTGTTGAGAGAGTTGACCAGGCTTGAACTGCGTAACGGCATCCTCTATAGAACACGCCAAGAAGAAGGCCAAACACAGTACCCAGCTAGTCTTACCTGAAGAACTTCGTGAGACAGTCTTAATGAGCCTGCACGACAACATGGGTCATGTGGGAAAAGACCGCACGCTGGACTTGGTCAGAGCCAGATTCTACTGGCCGAGGATGGCCTCTGACATTGAGAGGAAAATCAAGATGTGTAACAGGTGCGTGCTCAGGAAAACCTTACCTGAGAGAGCAGCACCTTTAGTGAACATCATGACAACAAGACCGCTTGAACTGGTCTGCATGGACTCTTGTCCATAGAACCGGACAGAAGTAACACAAAGGACATTCTTGTGATCACAGATCACTTCACAAAATACGCAGTGGCTATCCCAACACCGAACCAAAAGGCTCAAAACGGTTGCAAAGTGCTTATGGGACAATTTCATCGTCCATTATGGTATTCCAGAGAAACTGCACAGCGACCAAGGCCCTGATTTTGAGTCGCGGCTAATCAAACAACTGTGTGAAGTTGCAGGCATACAGAAAATTCGAACAACTCCGTACCACCCAAGGGGCAACCCGGTGGAACGTTTTAACCGCACTAATCTGTTAGACATGCTTGGCACTCTGGAAAATCAGGATAAGTCACACTGGAAGGACTTCGTGAAGCCTTTGGTCCACGCGTACAATTGTACCAGAAGTGATGTGACTGGGTTCACACCGTATGAGTTAATGTTCGGACGCCAGCCACGCCTGCCAGTCGACCTTGCTTTCGGCTTACCTGTCAAAGAAGACCAACAGAAGTCACACTCCCAGTATGTAAAGCACCTCAAATCCCACCTCGAGGAGAGTTACAAAATAGCTACAAGGAGTGCTGCCAAGGTAGCTGAAAAGAATAAAACAAGGTTTGACAAGCGTGTGACTCCTTCTGCTCTGGACATTGGAGACCGAGTACTTGTCAGGAACGTACGGATTCGTGGAAAGCACAAACTCGCTTATAAATGGGAGTCCACCGTCCATGTGGTAGTGAGGAAAGCTGGAGATCTCCCCGTCTATACAGTAAAACCAGAGACCGGAGAAGGCCCCTTGCGCCACGCTGCATCGAGACCTCTTGCTCCCATGTGGGTTCCTTCATGTAACACCAGAATAACAACCCAAACCACTCGAGCGCCGCGAGACACGCCAGAGCATTCGCCCAAGAGAAGTTGATCAGTCCTCGGATGAGGATGATATCGTTCCTGTTACCTGGTCCCAAAAAGAACCAGTTCCAGAGGTTACCAGATATATTGTCTCGCGAGATGTTCCAAGACACCATGGTCCAAGCCATTCTAAAGAGAATCTGATGACAAACCTCAACAAGGTGACTGATGATGTTCAAGCTAATGAGAGTAACCTACCTGATGTTGCTCCAGTCAACAAAGTAACACTAAACCTACCTGGAAATGAATCTGTGCAAAGAGAGACAAACTTATCTGGCAATGCCGACCTTGTGAAAGGCTCGGATGAGGACTGTCCTGAACAACTTCCAGTCCCCTCCGACATGCCAGAATGTGATGAGACAAATGTTCTTGAACATGACGGAGAAGAGGAGATTAAGGAGACGGAGGAACAAGCAGATACTGATGACCTAGTCAGGAGATCCGTGAGGAAACGTCAGCCACCTAGGCGGCTGGACTACACTGAACTGGGAACCCCCTTAGTCACAGTGGTGAAGTCATCTCTTGCAAGGGCTGACTACTGTATGGAATGACATCATAAGTGAGAGTGATGCGTCAACTCATTCCCCTGTTCTGCCCCCTCCGGTGATAACCATCTGAACATTGCCATGCACAGGGACGTGCATAAGTTTGGAGGGGAGAGTGTAACCCACATAAGGTTACTGGAGTGCAACTCTCTACTCTGCCTGAGGGTGGCGCGTACACCCCAGGAAATTTACTATTAAATCAAACACACATTTCCTCCGGTGAAGCTGCTAGAACGCAACAAGGACTGGTATGAAAAATATCCTCTTAAGGATAGAAATTCAAAGAAAAATCCCGTTCCAAATATTTAAATATTGTGTGTTCATTGGGTTGAAAGCTGTGTGAGAGAGAGTTAAGCAGCGTGACACTGCGAGCTTCTCAAGATACCTCCGGTAAGGATGGTAATACTAATAGGATTGTTATACTGATTGTACTAGCTCCATTATGGCGCCAAATAATGTTCTTTTAAAACCAATCGGAGTTATGAACCTGATTCTTACTGGTTGATACCATATAGACGCAGATTCAGATTGTTTTATGTTGTTTGAGATGCTCATAAAAGATCGCTAATTCGCGCTAGCCCGCGTGCTAATCGTTAACACTTGAATGTGAATTTGTTTTGGTTTGTTTTGCTAGCTCAGATAAGCTAGTCACCACTGTAGCAGTTTTTTGATAGTGTTCACACCGCTAAAGGTGCCTTTATACCCTGTTTTGTTGACTTAAAAGTCATTTGATTGAGAGAGAGTATTTATCCTCTTGTTTCATATGTAAAATAAGGGTGATTTAGTTCATTTAATTGACAATATACATGTTTGATATGTATATGAGGAGCAGAAGTTCATCTTAAATGTTAAAAATAATAAATATATTAAAATGTGATGCATAAATAGATTTAAAAGGTTAAAAACATAAATATCCAGTTTCATTTTATTTCTATACTGTGAGATGGAAGTACATGATTGATTGTTGTTCATTGGAAATGGATGCTTAGCATAAAGTTCTGCCGGGAAGACTTAATTGTTACGTCACTTTACCTTTATCTCTCTATCCAATCACATTCCAATACTCGTGGTATAAAAGATTGGTCACTTACTCTTGTCTGAGTTCGCAGATGCTGACGCGCCAATTCAGTTGCTCGCGTTAGTTGCCGACCAACATGTCTAAAGACACGGAACTTCTTTGCGTCTACTCCGACTCCGACGATGATTTCATCTCACCATCTCCTCCCGTTGCACGCCGCAGCTCACGCATTCAGAGCCGCATTTCTCCGTGGGCACAGTGGTCATCTGAGGATACAATTAAAGCCCTCGAGGAAGCCGGCATACCGGACTAGCCAAGGTCTCTCCAGAGAAGACCTACACCTCTTGGCCCTGAACACATTGGGCAATCCACCTGCCTCTTTTCCACCAAAAGCTTCAACTTCATCAGTTCAACCCAAATCAACCGGCAAGAAAAGATTAGCTAAGTCATCCTCACCTCATCCAGCCAAGAGATCAGCAATTCCTGCTCGGATACCATCTTCTCCGCAGATTGTCGAACCTCCAGATACGAACTGTCAACTCATTTCCGCAGTACAAAGCCTTGCCAGACGGTCAAAGGATTAGAATCCAAAATGTCATCTCTCGAACATTCTATTACTAACTCAAGCTCAAACCCGGACATGATCTATCCAGTGATTCCACAGTGCAATCCTCTTCATTCCGGATTAAGCAACCCCTTGAACGAGCCTTCTACATCTTCGGCTTTCCCCACTCCTCTACACTCGATCCAGACGCCTTTTCAAGACGTTTCTGCACCAACGCTTCCTCAAACTTCAACCTATCTACAGCGGCACCTGCTCAGAATTTCGGTAGGCGTTTTGTTTCACCAGCCGCCGTAACGGTGTCTCCTCACCTAAGAAACAACATCATCCAAGGTAAGGATGTTAACTTGGCTACTTTACTGCTTCCTTCACCCGCTAACCGACAGAAAAATGGTGGATTGCGGTGACGTGGCAGTGCTTCTTAAAACCTCTGATCCTCGCCTTCAACGCAATCTTTCGTTTGGCGAATTTGTCATTGCTTTCGGCATCTACAGAGACATTTTATGCCAATGTTACCCAGAGAGAAGGGAAGAACTAGATTTATACCTATCTATGATCGCGGATTTCAGCCAAAGATATGGGGGCACGTTGTTTTATGAATATCACAAGTCTTTTTCTGCCAAATCTGCTTCTTTTCATCGCGCTTTTCAATTCAAGACTAGACTGGTCAGTTACAGACACCGAACTACTCGTCCGCCACTTCGGCGGCCAAAAAATCTTGGCATGCGCTATTTGCAGCGCCCACGGGCCATTCGGCTTCGTTCTGCCCCAAAGCATTTGCAAACAATGATTCGGCTACTATCCAAGGTGCTGAAAACGTAAGACCCTCTTCAAACAGCAGAGGTCGCCATGGTTCACGCTTCAATGGTGTCTCCTTATGTTCTCGTTTCAATGAATCTGTTTGTTCATATACTATTGTAAATTTGCTCATATTTGTAGCTTTTGCAAGGATCCGCACCCGAAATCTGTCTGCCCACGCCGGTACAAACCTGCTACCCCACGGGAAAGCCCCAATTCAGAGAAAATTCTGAATAGTCACCCATCAACTCCTATCAACATCCCGAACCTTTCCAAACTACCTTTTTTCTCACCCTGATCCCGGTTTTTGTGGATTATTTAATCACCCGGCTTGTCCCAAGGGTTTCGGGTGGGAGTTCTTTCACATCTTTCTGCCTCTTTCGTTGCAAAAAATTTACAATCAGCCAGAAATGAACCCGACGTGGTTTCAGCACTCTTAGAGAAAGAGGTTAATAAAAGATATGTCATTGGCCCTTTCGCTTCTCCTTCCTTCTCTCCTTTTCGGATCAATTCTATCGGGATAGCAACGCGGAAATATTCTGGCAAAAAAACGTCTCATCTTTGACATGTCTTCTCCTCATTCCTCCAACATAGCAAGCGTTAATGAATGCATTCCTCTGCCCCCTTTCTCTTACATTACGCCTCGGTCGACAATGCGATCCAGTTAATCAAGTTAGCTGGCCAAGGCGCTCGGTTAGCCAAAGCCGACATTACAGACGCTTTCAAAACCATGCCAATTCACCCCTCCGATTGGCATCTTTTTGGAGTTAAATGGGATTCAAAATTCTATTTTGCAGTAAGGCACACATTCGGATGTAGAAGTAGCCCGCACATATTCAACACTCTTTCTGAAGCTTTGTGCTGGATCCTGCTTAATGTCTGTAAACTTCCTTTCGTTTTGCATCTTCTGGACGATTTTCTGTTGATCGATTTTCCAAATTCACAATCTTCCCATTCTCGATATACTCAAGCAGGTATTTAGGGATGTTGGCGTTCCCCTCTCCGCAGAGAAAACATTGGGCCCATCTACTTCGCTCGAATTTCTAGGCATTTCTCTCGATACGGTCCAAAATGCAAGCTTCTCTTCCTCAGGAAAAACTCCTAAGGATCAGATCCTTTCTGCAACTTTTTTCTTCCTTACGCGTCGTTTCAAAACGTGATATACTTTCTCTGCTCGGCCCACTTAAATTTCGCCATGAGTATAATTCCACAAGGAAGGGCTTTTATTTCTCGGCTGCTAACACTGGCTCATTCTACGAAAAACCTAAGCGATTTGCTTCATTTAGATGAAGGATGTCTTTCTGACATTAAATTTTGGACTCGTTTATTAAACGATTGGAACGGCATTTCCTTTTTCTATAATGACGTTTTCGAATCATCAGAAGAATTACATCTATTTACCGACGCTGCCCCCTCCATCGGTTTCGGGGGTTTCTTCCAAGGCCAATGGTTCTCAGAAAAATGGCCAATCGCATTTCCCGGATCCACATCTGGCTCATTTTCTTCCGCGCTCTACGAGCTTTATCCATTAGTTTCTAGCCAGCGTAATTTGGGGTCCAGCGTGGTCAAGGAAACGCATTATGATGTTCTGCGATAACGAAGCCGTCGTCACCATCATTAATAAAGGCAGATCATCTTGCCAGACGATCATGCCTTTCGTGAGACGCCTTATCTGGCAATCAGTCGTTTTCAATTTCATCATCAAGCTGTTCATATACCGGACACTCTAATGTTATTGCTGATGCCCTATCTCGTTTCCGTTTTCAGACGTTCAGACGCCTTTGCCCTTCAGCCAACACGGATCCAACACCTTGCCCTCACCTATCAGCAGCAATGTTAGATTAGATGACTTGGTTACATCAGCCAGACATTATATGTCTATAGGTGTAGCTCCCCTCTACTTTTAGAGCTTATACTTCCGCTTGGTCTTCTTTTTTAATGTTTTGCTTTTCTTTTCAAACTCCTCTATTTCCAATTTTGCTTACGACTGTATGTTCTTTTCTCGTTTTTAATTTCGAAAAACGTAATCTTAAACCTTCTTCCATTCGGCAGATTACTCGCAGGCATTCAATTTTACGCAAGATTTTTCAATCCCGATTTTCCCAGTCTTTTTTCTGCTTCTTCCATCCGGCTATTGCTTAAAGGTATGAGTAAATCCTCTCGCAATTCCCCAGATAAACGTCTGCCTATTACCTTGCCCTTATTGCAAAGATTAATCACTTCAATACGTAACGGCCTATTTTCTACATATACTAATACTTTATTAGAAAGCCCGTGTTT
>JARPMJ010006059.1:0-56236 GCA_033366665.1 Phoxinus dragarum
CCGAACCCCCCTAGAGTGGCAGAGGACCACTCATCACAGTGATCCAAAAATCCTGTGAGAAACACTGGTAGCCTACTACAATGCCAATGCAGATTACAAGTTGTTTTTTTGTTGTTGTTGTTTTTTTTTTGGGGGGGGGGGGGGGGGGGGGGGGGTGTATATATATATGCCGCATCCTTCTCACCTTTTTTACCCCTGACCTGTTTTCATGCCTGACCAATTCATTGTTGTGCTTTCCCTATTAGGCTTGGGGAGACGTGTTCTCATGTGGGGGCTGTTCTTTTTAAGCTAGAGGCATCTGTCCGTCTTGGTTTCAACAAAGTGGCATGCACTGATCTTGCATGTCAGTGGAATAAGGTGTGCAGTACGCTCTCTTGACGATATACTGACTATTCTGAATGTCTCCTCTCTATACGCTGTATGCATTGAAGTCTCTATGCTGAGCCACCACAGTCCAAAGCGCCGTCTTCTATGCTGAAGCACCACAGTTAAAGGCCCCTTGTGAGTACTCTCTCTTGAAGATATACTGCATATTCTGAATATCTCCTCTCTTCATGCTGTCTGCATTGAAGCCTATATACTGAGCCACCACAGTCGAAAGCGCCGTCTTCTATGCTGAAGCACCCCAGTTAAAGGCCCCTTGTGAGTACGCTCTCTTGAAGATATACTGACTATTCTGAATGTCTCCTCTCTTTATGCTGCATGCCTTAAAGCCTATATACAGAGCCACCATCGCCGAACGCCCCTTGTGAGTACTTTCTCTGGAAGATATACTGCATATTCTGAATGTCTCCTCTCTTCATGCAGTCTGCATTAAAGCCTATGTGAGAGCCACCGCCGCCGAACGCCCCTGAGAGTACATTCTCTTGAGTCCATGTTGGCCCTGTTGAACTCCCTTCCTTTCCCTGTGTTAAGCACAGCAGAGCCACTGAGTAGAGTGACTGAACGGAGCCATGGAACGGAGCCACTGAACGGAGTCCTTGAACAGAGCCACTGAACAGAGTCGTTGAATAGAGCCACCGAGTGGAGCGACTGAGTGGAGCCATGGAACGGAGCCACTGAATGGAGTCATTGAGCAGAGCCACTGAGTGGAGCGACTGAACGGAGCCACTGCACGGATCCATCGAAATGGAGCCACTGAGCCGTTGCACCCCACTACATTTCCATTTTTAATAAATGTGCATTTTAACTGTTCCTTTGTGTCCGTCCCTCCTCTTGTGCTGCGGGGTAGCTCGGGGGGGGGGTGTCGGTTGGCTGGTTGCTAGGGCGACACCGCACCCCCGGCCTGTGACAAATACAGTAGCCTAGTTTGAACCAGTGTAAGATTCCTTAACTTTTTTAATTATTTTTACGTTCCTATGGCCAACTTTATTAAAAAATGGTAACACTTTATAAGGTTTCACTTTGTCAGCATTAGTTAACATGAACCAACAATTAATGAACAAATCTTCTACAGCATTTATTTATGTTAGTTAAAGGATAATTCCGGTATTTAACACCTTGAGTCTATATTGTAGTTTGTTTTGGATGAACGAGTGGTGGACAACATTTTTTTGACAATGGTTCCTCTCTCGAGTTTTTGACAATAATAGAATTGGCCATGACCCATTTAACATTGAAGTCAATGGCCATGTCCGAAAATGTCATTAAAACAGCCAATAATGTTCGTTTACAAAACTGTTAAACTCACCGAGTGGTTAGTGGTGTTCGTTGATGATTATAAACAATATATCGTCGCAATATATGATTCCAATCCGTTTATTTTGCTATAGTGGAACTATTTTTTCAACAATGGGATTTTACAAAATGACGAATAAAACACGACAGAAACTGTATTTCGCAACACTTTTTGGTTCGGGAACATCAACTAACATCACCAATCACTCGGTGAGTTGCACAGTTTTGAAAAATAATGTTAAAGGTTGTTTTAATGACATTTTCGGACATGCCCATTGACTCCAATGTTAAATGGGTCCATGGCCAATTCTTTATAGTCAAAAACTCGAGAGAGGAACCATTGTCAAAAAAATGTTGTCCACCACTCTTGTTCATCCAAAACAAACTACAATATAGACTCAAGGTGTTAAATACCGAATTATCCTTTAATGTCAAGCTCAACATTTTATAAGATATTTTTATGATCCAAAGTTGTATCCGTTAACATTAGTTAATGCACTGTGAACTAACATGAACAAATGTTTCATTTACTAACATTAACAAAGGCTATTGCTCTCTGTTAGTTCATGTTAGTTAATGTGTTAACAAAAGAGACCTTATTGTAAAGTGTTACCAAAAAAATCTATTGCCTAACAAATTAATTAAAATAAAATTCCCAAACAATGCAAACAAGTCATTGTATAACATTGGGCTGCATATAAAGAAACAAAATGCATGTGCCATGGATAAATAAAAAGGAATCGCCTCTACACGTACAATAAGGAAATTACTCTAACCCTCTGGGGTCAGCAAATGCGCTTTTGCTCTTCTTTAGTTTTTTCCACAAAGCAGCAAAATATAGTCAAGTCAAGTCACCTTTATATATATAGCGCTTTTTTACAATACAGATTGTATCAAAGCAGCTTCACAGTGATAACAGAAAAATAATACAGAAAAAAAAACAATTTCATCATCGTCCACCTTTAAGGCAGATCTATAATATTGTTGAATATTAAATGTCCCCAACTAAGCAAGCCAGAAGGCAAGGCAACAGCGGCAAGGAACCAAAACTCCATCAGGTGACAGAATGGAGAAAAAACCTTGGGAGAACCCAGGCTCAGTCGGGGGCCAGTTCTCCTCTGGCCAATGAGTGAACAGTGTATGATTATGATTCAGGAGCATTACAGGTCAGAAGTTAAGAATGAATCAGAGTATTTGTCCAGTTCCTGTTTGTTGAAGTCGGAGTGGAGAGGAGGAGAGACCGGTTGACACTTCAGGTCAGCAGAGTCGTCGTGTCCTGGCGCTGGTCCTTCATCAGATCTGGATACGGCCTGGTTCCGGTGGACAGCGGTAAACCTCGAGATAGACAGAGAGACTAATATTAGCGTAGACGCCATCCTTCTTATGATGTACCAAGTACATCAGGATTTACGGGAAGTGTTCCCGGTCCCGGCTGTTCTAAACTATGCTGCCTAACATTGAATTATATAAGTCTATAATGTGTTATGTGTATGCTAGGCGAAGAGATGTGTTTTTAGTCTAGATTTGAACTGACAGAGTGTGTCTGCTTCCCGGACAATGTTAGGAAGACTGTTCCAAAGTTTTGGTGCTAAATAGGAAAAGGATCTACCGCCAGCAGTCGATTTTGATATTCTAGGTATTATTAACTGGCCGGAAATTTGAGATTGCAGTAGACGTGAAGGACTATAATGCGTTAAGAGCTCGTTCAAGTACTGCGGAGCTAAACCATTTAGTGCTTTGTAAGTGATCAGCAATATTTTAAAATTTATACGATGTTTAATAGGCAGCCAATGCAGTGTTGACAGAACTGGGCTAATATGGTCATACTTCCTGGTTCTGGTAAGAACTCGAGCTGCTGCGTTTTGAACTAGCTGTAGTTTGTTTATTAAGCATGCAGGGCAACCACCCAGTAGAGCATTACAATAATCTAGCCTTGAGGTCATAAACACATGAACTAGTTGTTCTGCATTATTCATTGAGAGCATATGACGTAATTTAGATATATTTTTAAGATGGAAGAAAGCGGTTTTACAGATACTAGACACATGACTTTCAAATGAAAGATTGGTATCAAAGAGCACACCCAGGTTCCTAACCGACGACGAAGACTTAACAGAGCAGCCATCAAGTGTTAGACAGTATTCTAGGTTATTACGTGTTGAAGTTTTTTTGTCCAATAATTAGAATCTCTGTTTTTTCTGAATTTAGTAGTAGGAAATTACTAGTCATCCAATTTTTTATATCAGCTATGCATTCCGTTAATTTTGTGAATTGGTAGGTTTCGTTAGGTTTTGAAGAAATATACAGCTAGGTATCGTCGGCATAACAGTGAAAGCTAATTCCATGTTTCCTAATGTATCTCCTAATGGTAGCATATACAGAGTGAACAGCGGTCCTAGTACTGAGGCCTTGTGGTACGCCATACTGAACTTGTGATTGATAAGACATCTCTTCATTTACTGCTACAAAACTGATAACAGATAAGTATGATTTAAACCATGCTAGTGCAATTCCACTAATGCCAACATAATGTTCGAGTTTATTAAAAGGATGTTGTGGTCAATGGTGTCAAATGCAGCACTAAGATCAAGTAATACTAATAGAGAGACACAACCACGATCGGATGATAAGAGCAAATCATTTGTGACTCTAACGAGAGCTGTCTCGGTACTATGGTACGATCTAAATCCGGACTGAAAATCCTCGCAGATATAATTTCTTTCAAGAAAGGAACACAGTTGTGAGGATACTGCTTTTTCTAATATCTTTGACAGAAAAGGCAGATTAGAGATCGGCCTGCAATTGACTAATTTTGTAGGATCAAGTTGCGTTTTTTAACAAGCGGTTTAATCATAGCTGGCTTAAAGGTTTTTGGTAAGTATCCTAGAGACAAAGATGAATTAATGATATTAAGAAGAGGATCTATGACATCTGGAAGCATCTCTTTCAGCAGCTTAGTCGGTATATGGTCTAACATAAACGTTGTCGATTTAGATGATTTGACGAGTTTGCAAAATTCTTCCTCTCCTATAGCAACGAATGAATCAAATTTTCCCTCAGGGAAACTACAATGCACTTCCTGATGCGATTCTGTATTAGACGGTTGCATAGTTATAATTTTGTCCCTGATATTATCGATCTTATAAGTGAAGAAGTTCATAAAGTCATTACTGCTGTGTTGCTTGGAAACTTCTGGGCTTGAAGCTTTCTTTTTCGTTAGTTTAGCCACTGTTTCAAATAAATACCTAGGATTATGTTTATTTTCTTCTAATAGGGTTGAAAAATAAGCAGATCTAGCAGCTTTTAAAGCCTCTCTGTAAGCAATCGAGCTCTCCTTCCATGAAATCCGAAATACCTCTAGTTTTGTTTTCTTCCAGTTGCGCTCCATTTTTCTGGCTGCTCTCTTAAGGGCCTGAGTGTGCTCGTTGTGCCACGGCATTAGACTATGTTCTTTAATCTTCTTTAAGCGCAGCGGAGCAACTGTGTCTAAAGTGCTGGAAAAGAGAGAGTTAAAAGTTAAGCTAAGCTAAGCTATCCGGATGCTGAGATGATGAAACTGATTAGGAAGATTATTGATAAAGCAATCTTTAGTGGCAGAAGTGATCGGTCTAACATATTTAAAACACGGAGTCGGTTTTGCAGCCTTGGCTAAATGTAATTTACACGAGACTAGATAATGATCTGAGATGTCATCGCTCTGCTGCAGTATTTCAACGGCATCAACATCTATTCCATGTGATAGTATTAGATCTAGAGTATGATTACGGCAAGGAGTAGGTCCTGACACGTGTTGTCTAACTCCAATTGAGTTTATAATGTCTTTAAATGCCAATCTTTTTCATTATCTATGTGTATATTAAAATCACCAGCAATTAGTACTTTATCTGCAGCCAATACTAATTTTGATAGAAAGTCCGCACATTCTTTGATAAAGTCTGTATGGTGCCCTGGTGGCCTGTACAGTAGCCAACAGAATTTTCAAACGTGATTTATCGTTTACACTAGATGTTTTTATATTAAGCACCAACACTTCAAAATAATTATATTTACAACTAGATTTCTTAGTGGTTTTGAAAATATTATTACAATAAATTACAGCAACACCTCCTACTTTGCGTTTCAGACGAGGTTCATGTTTATAACCGTAATCTTGTGGGGTTGACTCATTTAAAGCAATGTAATCGTTTGGTTTTAGCCAGGTTTCTGTCAAACACAGCACATCTAGCTTATAATCTGTAATCATATATTAGCGCTTTTGAAGTAAGAGATCGAATATTCAGCAACCCAAGCTTATCATTTGCTCAGCCGTATTATATCTGTTTTTTAATTTTTTGAACATCAATTAAATTTTTAACCCTAGATGGGTTTAAAGTTTATTGGATTTTCAAGTTTGGGGAACAGACACAGTCTCTAAATGATGATATCTAGGTGAAAGAGTCTCTATGTGATGAGATTTATCTGACCTGGTGACGTGAGGCCGCTAGCAGACGGTCGGTTAAGCCAGTCTGTCTGCTTCCTGACCTGAGCCCCAGATTGTCATGTTTTATCTCTAAGACTATGAGCCAAATTACTAGAGAGAAGAGCAGCACCATCCCAGGAGGGATGAATACCATCTCTTTTCAACAGGTCAGGTTTGCCCCAAAAACTTTCCAATTGTCTATGAATTCTATATTATTTCGCGGACACCACCCAGACAGCCAGCCATTGAGTGAACACAATCTACTAACTATTTCATCACTCCTGCGAACAGGAAGGGGGCCAGAGCAAATTACAGTGCTTGACATCGTACTTGCGAGTTCACACACCTCTTTAATATTAATTTTTGTGATCTCCGACTGGCGGAGTCGAACATCATTAGTGCCGACGTGAATAATAATCTTAGAGAATTTATGTTTAGCATTAGCCAGCACTTTTAAATTTGCTTTGATGTCAGGCGCTCTGGCTCCCGGCAAACATGTGACTATGGTGGCTGGTGTCTCTATTTTCACGTTCTGTGTGATCGAATCATCAATTACCAGGGCACAATCAGAAAATTTATCAGTGGGTGTTTCACTGAGCGGGGCAAATCGATTTGTTATCGGAACGGAATAGTGGTTTTTTGATCCGCGACTAGGGTGATCTCTCACTGTCACCCATCTGCCCTGCTGCACGGGCTCTACTTCAGCCGGAACTGACTCATGTAAAGAGTTCACTAGGCTAGGCGCATCCAAAATAGTATCTAAAGCTCTAGCACTCTTCTTACTATTCTCGATTAAAGTTTGGATGCGTGTCTCTAGTTCTGAAATCTTCTCCGTCAGCCTGACTGTCTCCTTGCATTTATCACATTTAAATCCTATATTGCCGACAGAGAAGGCTATGGTAAACATGTGACATGAAGTGCAGGTGACAATAACAGGACAAGACATTACTCACCATGTTTGTTGACTGATTCTTACTCACCTGGGCTTTTATGAACTCAAAGGCGCGGGCGCGCGAGAGAAAAATAAATAACTGAGCTCACGGGTGGTGCGTTAAATGGCTAGCGAGTTAGCGTGTTGTGCTGACAATAACGGAAGCTAGCAATGTCAGGTTAATCTGAGATGTTGGGTAAGCTGTATTTAGTAGTATAAACAACTAGAAATGATAATAAATGATGGTTCAAAACAGATTGAAATACGAAGCTAATACGAGGCTTAGACGCAGCAAACAAACTCACAGCGAGACAGACAGGAGCAATCAAACTTACAAAATATACTTAAAATTAAGTTGAGATAAAAAATATTTAGTATAAACCACTAGTACATTACATGCCATTTTATTTAATATTTTGTATAGGTTATTTCAGTGTAATGTTTAGGTTGAAGTCGCTGAAATTACAGTAATTGTGAATTTTTTTATTTTTTTTTAATGAAGAAAATAAGACGCATCATTCTCAATTTATCCAGAATCTTGCTGCTGTCTGATGTGGTGTGTGTATGTTTAGTCTTGATGTATGTTTTCATGACCACTTTTTTATTTATTTATTTATTTATTTTTACCTCCAGAATGGCCTCAAGAGGAAACAAACCATATCTCCGAGGAGAGCCTGTCCGGATGCGCTGTGTGGGGTTGCGCACCAGCTCCAAAAGTGTTACGTTTAAAAAAAGGGGAGGGTGGCATCAAACCCGACAAGACAAAAGTCATGACATTAGCTGCTCTGTGGGATGGGGCAAAAGTTTACATCTCGCCGCAAAATTCTGAAAACCGCTTGTTTGAGGAGAATGTGACTTACTTTGTAAGAAACTACTCAATAAATAAAAAATATGGCAAAGAGTCCCTAATTGTGGACCACAAATCCACCATCTTTAAAACTGCCCCACTAGTAAAGAGTGAAAATGAGACCTCTTCAGCCATGGAGCTCCTCCACCCGTCATCTATAGAGAGGACTGGCGAAGAGCACAACTTATTTATGAGTGGAGGATACGTTACACTTAGAGGGCAAGTCAATAATGTGAGTACTTTTGAAATAATTTAGTGTTTCACAGTCCTAGTCCTAAAGATGACGTCTACAATGCGAGTAAATCATTAACATGGGACTAAATCTTCCCTCTCGGCAACATGGTAATGTTATAATTAACCATTGGCTAATACATTCTTAGGTTATACTTCCCAGTGTGTGTGTTTGAGGCTAAGGCCATCCTTAACAATATTTTGGTTTGCAGTAACAGTGGAAAAAAAGGGTTGGTAGGTAGGTCTCTCTCTCTCTCTCTCTCTCTCTCTCTCTCTCTCTCTCTCTCAAATTTTTTCTTTAATTTGGAGAGAAAAAAAATGGGCAGAGAAGGTTTATTCATGCCTTACGCTCAGAAGCTGGAGCCTTGTTGTCGGACCCTTCTGACATTCGAAGAAGAGCAATTAGTTATTATGAAGAACTGTACAAAAGTGAACTCACACATGAACTAACTGATGGTAATGTTTTTCTTAATAATTTACCTCAGTTATCTGAAGAAGCTAATGCTGGACTCGGCAAAGCTTTAACTCTAGAGGAGTTGGAAAGAGCTCTCCAAGGTATGGAGTGTGGCAAAGCGCCTGGAGTCGATGGACTACCAGTGGACTTCTACAAGTCCTTCTGGCCAGAGGTGGGTCCGGATCTGCTGGAGGTGCTTGGGGAAAGTTTAGCCAATGGGCGGCTACCCATAAGTTGCCTTAGATCGGTTCTCACTCTGTTGCCTAAGAAGGGAGATCTGAATGATATTAAAAACTGGAGACCCGTGAGTTTGCTGTGCAGTGATTACAAATTGCTCTCCAAGGTTTTGGCTAATAGATTGGGTGAAATTTTGGAACAAGTAATCTATCCTGACCAGACCTATTGTGTACCTGGTAGGCGAATTTCTGATAACATTTCATTTATTTAGGGACGTTTTGGATTTGGGTAAAAGTCTCAACTTAGATTTTGGTCTAGTGTCAATAGATCAGGAAAAGGCTTTCGATCGAGTTGAGCATAATTATTTATGGAATGTTTTAGCAGCATTTGGTTTTAATCTAGATTTTGTTTCTATGATAAAACCCAGAGTGGGTTGTTCGGCAGGCAGTAGCAGATTCCAGGAGATCGTAACCCATCAAACTGTTGGAGGTCCTCTACATGGTGAGGAAGAGGATAGGTGGAGAGGATGTGTTTTTGCTCGGGGAGCACATCACTGACACGCGATATGGCTTTGACAGTCACCACCATACACTCTTGACTCTGGTTGTGTCCCTCTTCTTCAAGCTAAGGCTGCACCACATTGCGAAAATGTCAACGCTTAGCTTGCAGAAAGACAGTGTGAGACAGAAGCTCACAAAAACTGTCCTTTTCAAAGGGCAGTAGCGCAAACTATTTGTGCACTTAAAGGATGGGTTTTCAACTGGTGGTCTGTTTAGTTTGCTACTCTTCTTTGATGTTTGCATGTGAATTAGTGTGTGCGTGAATGGGTGAATGTGGGGCTTTGTAAAGCGCTTTGGGCACCAAGACGGTGTAGAAAAGCGCTATGTAAGTTCAGACCATTTAAGAGAGAGGAGAAGAGGGAGGGAGCTGTATTGATTATATTGTATTGATGGAAAGAGTTTTGTGTCCAATTGTGTCTTAATGTTTTTTTTTTTGTATATTTTGTATATTTTTTTTGTAAGTTTTTTCTAATTGTGTGCCTTTGGACCTAAGTAAAAAAACAAAAAACAAAGACCCATCTCTTTTCTCTTTATTTTACAGAATGGCAACTTGAGACAGATTTATATTATACATAAATTTACACATGTATTTAATAATGTTAATATTAGTAATAAACTAAATTGCACTAAATTGCAAATTTCATGTTTCATGTACCTTATAAATATTGACATCATTACTGTGTGTGTGTATGGGTATACCTAGTACTTTACCTGTCTAGTCTACTTAATATACTATTTTCTTAATAAACTCCGTGGCTATAATTTTTCACAAGTATGCAGTTAAATAGCCGCATCCCTGACGTTTATGACACACCAAGCCGTTTGAAAATCGGTTGAAAATTGAGCAAAATATAGTTATTTCAGCACTACATGCACAATAGACTTTAATGTTATAACTGGATGAGCGGTCCTGTCCTAAGATGGCCGCCGTGTGACGTCGTTGGGTCCCATTGGCTCTCAGCGCCGGTAAGCCATCTAGCCTTTCTATACATGTCTATGGTTTGCCGTGCACTCGATCAACCAGCAGCAGGGCACATGGATGACGTCATGGCCCCGGACGATGACGCATGCCAAAATAGCAGGTAGGCTGTGCTCTTATGGCGCTTTTCCACTGCATGGTACGGTTCGGTACGGTTCAACATGGCGCGGAGCGGTTCGGCTCGCTTCGCTTTTCCACTGCGTGGTACGACTCAACTCGGTACGGCACGGTTTGGTTCGCTTTAGCTCGGTTGCTTTTCCACTGCAGTTAGTACCGCTTCAAAGTGGGTGGGACTGATCGTTAAGTTGTATGTCCGGTGGTAGCTGTGTGCGGCTAAGAGCTGTGCTACTTCCGCTCCTCGGCAACCAACGAGAGGAACGTCTGCACCTCGTCCACTGACCACGATTCAGCCATTTCTTTGTTTGATTTTTTTTTACTTTTTTTGTCAAGTAAAAACTCTAAAAACAGGTGCTACCGCGTTTGCTGTTGTCTGGCTATTTAAATATAGCGGGTTTAGTGTCTCGTGTAGCAAATATACAATGACGCTGAAGTGACGATTTTGTCTGACCAATCAGTGATCTGCAGTGTTTTCACGTCACATTTAGTATCGGTACATTATTCGCTTGGAACCTCAACAGAGGTGGTACCATTTAAAGCGAGCCGAAGCGAGCCGTGCCGTACCGTACCATGCAGTGGAAATGCGCCATGAGTGAGCCGTACCGAACCGAGCCGTACCGTACCATGCAGTGGAAAAGCGCCAAAGCGTGCCGTGCCTTACCGAACCGTACCGTACCATGCAGTGGAAAAGCGCCATTATTCACACTGGGTGCCGGGCCATTGGCCAAACATTAAACAATTACGAGTGGGAGGGGCGATAGACCGTCCTGCTACATATATATATATATATATATATATATATATACTACTGTTAAACACCTACTGTAGATGAAAAATGTGTAATATGTATCTTTGTTAATTTTTAATAACAAAGAAAATAATAACAAATATTTTTATCTTTGCCACTTTGGCCTAAATGTCTGCCATTATTTTATTCTGTTATAATTTGTTAACTTGTAATGTTTTGTTTTTAAAATAGTGACATTAGTTTGGCTGTTATTCTCAGTCACTTGCAAAACGGTAAAAACCAACATGCAAAAAAGAACTGTGATAAAGTCGTTAATCGTGTTTTTCTTGAAAGAAATCGTGATATGATGATATGATATTTTTGGTATATTGTCCACCCATAATGGTTATTTACAATATATGTGCAATTATTTTTTTATTTAATTGTTGATTGAGATGTTGACATTTGTTGATTATATTGATACATTTTGTTTCATTACTGCAATGAAACAGCTTGTTCACAGATTATTATTTGTAATCATTTCTGTACTTCATTCTACTACTTTTCATTATATACAGACACTTTATAGTGTAATTAGACCAATGAACTTTTGATATGTCATTTACTGGAGGAGGGTGTTATCTTCGTTATAAACTAAATACACTAAACTTCACGATCTAAACTTTGTCTGCTGTTTATTATTTGATAGGCTGTGTGTATTATGAAAGATTGCATCCTCCACCAAACGTCCTTCATTTAGATCATTATTTAGTTTTCAGTATACTTCGTTTTTTTTTTTTTATCAATGAGGGTCAATGTATCAAACATGGCTTTAGGTTTTAGGAAACCGTGTAGCTACAAGAAAACACTGATGCACTTTTGATTTTGATAAATGTTTTAGGAACATGAACATATTAAAACAAATAAACAAAGAATGCAGTACATATATAAAATAGAACATATAATTGATATATATATATATACAAAACTAGCCTATTTATAAACCTATTTACATATCGTGGCTCATGGCTCACAGCCATGCCTCCTCTGGTACCACATGAGCGACACACTCAGTGTGGTGCCAGAGGGTGCAGTTTTCACATTGTACCCACTCCACTATCTCTGTTGCAGAACCTGGGGGGCTTGGCTGCTTGCAAGCGGCGCAGATGTCATTCTGGAGCCGCTCCTGCTCCCTCTCTCTCCGTAGTCTTTCTCTCTCTTGTTCCCTCTGCTTCTCTCTCTCTCTCTGCTCCTTCCCCCTCTCTCTCTGCTCCCTCTCTCTCTGCTTCCTCTTCTTCTTTTCCTCCATCAATGCTCTCCTTTCCTTGACTTCCTCCATCCTCCTTCTCTTCGGCTCCTGCTTCTCCGTCTCTTCCCTCTCCTTCTCAGCTAGGTGAGCTGCAAACTCGTCACTGGTTATGCAGTGTGCTCAGGCAGGAACCTGCTGCCACCGCCTCCTCCGGGCCGACTGGTCAAAGCGTGGCGGGACCAGGATGTGGGCGAGCCCCTCTTGGATAATTCCAGCCGCAACCAAAGGATTTGGCGGCCGATGGCAGGTGGGGCACTCTACACAGCCAGCAACAACTGGCACTGAGATGATGTCAGGAGTCAGGTGGATCTGGGCTGTGGCGATGGTGGTGCCAGGAGGGTCTGGGTGGATGTGGGCTGTGGCGATGGTGGTGCCAGGAGGGGCTGGGTGGATCTGGGCCGTGGCGATGGTGGTGCCAGGAGGGGCTGGGTGGATCTGGGCTGTGGCGATGGTGGTGCCAGGAGGGGCTGGGTGGATCTGGGCTGTGGCGATGGTGGTGCCAGGAGGGGCTGGGTGGATCTGGGCTGTGGCGATGGTGATGCCAGGAGGGGTTGGGTGGATCTGGGCTGTGGCGATGGTGGTGCCAGGAGGGGCTGGGTGGATCTGGGCTGTGGCGATGGTGGTGCCAGGAGGGGCTGGGTGGATCTGGGCCGTGGCGATGGTGGTGCTAGGAGGGGCTGGGTGGATCTGGGCCGTGGCAATGGTGGTGCCAGGAGGGGCTGGGTGGATCTGGGCCGTGGCGATGGTGGTGCCAGGAGGGGCTGGGTGGATCTGGGCCGTGGCAATGGTGGTGCCAGGAGGGGCTGGGTGGATCTGGGCCGTGGCGATGGTGGTGCCAGGAGGGGCTGGGTGGATCTGGGCCGTGGCGATGGTGGTGCCAGGAGGGGCTAGGTGGACTGCCACTGGAGGGATGATCATCATCTGAAATGTAAGTTAGAGGAGATAAAGTAAATTATTGTTTGCATTGTTTCTATTGTATATATGCAGTGTCTATTGTTTTGTTGTTTTGTTTGTACCTGATCACTGTCCTCCAGTGCGTGCCTGTTCAGGGGGTACAAGCCTGTCAGCCGGAACCCCTTCTTTATGTTCTCCACGGTGGCTGCCTTTGGGTAAGCAAATTTTAGGATGGATGAAAAATGCTTTTTCCCCAGGACAAGGTCCCCCCTGACCAGGCCCATATATGTAGCCAGCTTGGTGAAGGCCTCTTTCAGTGGCCCGAAGAGGGACACATCGAGGGGCTGAAGGGCATGGGTGGTGTGACTTGGCAGGCACACCACCTCCACACCATTGCCCCGACAGAGGTCCTTGGACGCCTTGGACGTCCACGGACATATGGGTCTCGTGTTGGTCACAAGTTAGCAGGAGTGGACGCTCTGCCGGAGCATGCTTCAGGAAATGTTCGATCCACCTCACGAACAGGGGCCCGTCCATGTAGCCCTTCTCGCTGATGGCGTACAGGGCGTTGGGGGGGCCATCTAGCGCATAGCTATTACTGGGCAGGCATTGGGCATATATTATCATGGGGGGGATGCTCACACCTGCCGCGCTAGCACAGCAGTGGACGCTGATGTGCTCCCTTGTTTCTACAGTTTATCGATACACGTGTTTTTCGTCCCTTCTGTGCATATACCTTCTCCTTCCTGCTTTTTTGTTTATCCCCAAAGCCTGTTTCGTCACAATTGAACACCAGGTGGGGACGATCATGCCAGCTTTTCTCACCAAACATGGGCTTCAATATGTTGAAGAGTGCCTCCACCCGAGGCACCGTCAGACCGAAGACCCTCTGCCGGTCCAGGGAGTCGGGGGTCCTGGCCGTCAGCTCCAGGTGGCGCTCCCGGAAACGGCACCACCACATACGGCTCAGCCCATGTTCAAAGTTCACCATTGTCTGGCGTCCCGAGGCCTTGACGATACCAGTGGCCATCAACGTCGCCACGGCCTTTGTCACGGGAAAGCCGTGCCTGCCCATCCAAATTATAACCAAATTATAACTAAAGATGCCTCTTCCTCCGAGAGGAGGGCGCGGCTGGGGTGGGGCTGGTAGGTGTAGCGGCCTACATTTTTTATATGTTTAGTTGTGTTTTGGCATTTTCTGAAAACACACACACAAAAGACTTTGAGTTTTCTGTTTTGTTTGATTTAAAAAAATAAAGAATAAATGGTTCATTAATTCACCTGTTCATTAGTTCTTTGAGATCACTGGGTTTGAGTTCATTCCCTAATTTACCGACGTGCAGTGGTGTAGTCTACGTGATACGCAGGTATACGCCGTATACCCACTAGGAAATGCCAAGTATTTCCGTATACCCACAAAAAAAAGCGTGAGGATACGTAACAACTTCGTTTTGTGACAGAACTTTCACACTTTCATTCATAAATTCACCACGTCTGTGTTTGCAATGGACACAGATCAAATCGCGGAATCCACTCACAACTGTATAAAGCAGAACGTCGCGGAATTTGGTAATTTTTTGAATGAATAAATCAAAAGTAGGGCTGTACAATGAATCAAATCTCGACTAGTGTCTGTGAATATTAAAAACTCAAAGAGCCTGCAGTTGTTCAACACGTCTCTGGGAATGAGCGCTCAATGTGTGCTCTACTACACACACACACTGAAGCACGCGTGACTTCACGCTCGTGGTGTTTTCAGCGTTTCACTGTAGCTATGAGGACATGATGTTACACATGTGAACTTCATCACAGAGCTGCTATGAGAGTCACTTCACGAGAATTTCACCATTTGATTTGATAAAACTATCGTCATTCATTCGTATCATACACACACAGAAACTGTAATGTCTTTACAACAACCTGTCAAAATAATAGTTCGGTATAAACTCAAAGAAATTATGAAAAATGATGTTATATCAGCCAGCGCACATACCTGTATTTAGTTCCTGTTTTCGGTGGAAGTCCAAAGTAGTCGATTGTCGAGTTCACGCGCGTGATCATAGTAACTAAACCTATGCGCGTAAATTCGACAATCAACTACTTTGGACTTCCACCGAAAACAGGAACTAAATACAGGTATGTGCGCTGGCTGATATAACATCATTTTTATTAATATCTTTCACATCTACTGCAGTCATATTCACTCGTGTTCTCTCTGAAGGAATCATCTAACATGGCTGGGCACTTGTAATGACACATCAAGGATGATAAGAGAAATAAAAGCAGGTTTAAAACTTGCCCCATTCAAGTCAATAGGGTGTAAATTTTAAAAATAGGATAACACGGTGTAGGCAACACCGATTTTTGTCGTTGTTCTCTGTATTGACAGCACTCCAAATTTACTAAAAATTGAGCTCAATGTTAAAATTGACCGGAGTTCTCCTTTAACTGAGTTAAATGGTGATTAACACTAAACAGTAAAAAATCAGTCCAGTCTCCTCAGCTGTAAATGTCATTGGCTGTTAAAGTCTTGTGTTGCTTATAATAAATTGACATGTTGATAACACTTAGTCTCATAATGCTCTCAATTATATGTTGTTGCATAGATTACTGTATGCATTAGTGAGTGTGGTGGTGCTTATGGGGTGATGAGACGGGTTAGTATGAGACGGGTTATGCGGGGATCACAGTATACTCACTACAAAAAACTAGACTACACCTCTGCCGACGTGCGTCTGTGGAGGGAAAAGTCTGCTGTGCGCGGGTGCAAAATAGGAATTATACATGCGTCGGTGTACAATGTCAATTGCGCTGGGTGCAAGATAGGGCCCCTAAAGTTTTATTCTCACCAGAACATCAATAGGCTTGTTTGAGATGCGCCTTGCCCTGCCTGAAATGTATGCGAGAGTAGGCGACTGCATTGAGGGGAGGAGTGAAAAAAGTGCAGGCAAGCCGGACAGTTCTGACACCTGCGAGATCAAAGGCGGATATCGTGGGATTCACGCTCGTGCACGGTGTTGTTAATAATATGGATCTAATTTACGTTCTGTTTCTTTTATAAGAAAATAAATATAATGAACAAGACACTCAAAGTTATTGTTATTTAATTACATACCAAAGATGTGTTTATCAATAATTTTTACTTTAATTACATGTTTTATAAAAAAAAAATTTACTTCATAAAATAGTTACTTCTTACATAATTCTATTTTTTCCTGATCTAAACATGGCCTAAATGTTTTACTTTGATAATAGATGTATTACTTATAATGCAAATCTTCCCTCTCTCTCCGGCACGTGGATGAAAGAGAGCTCGCGCGCTCACAGCAAATGAAAGTAACGTTAACCTTAACTTTTGTAATGAGGTATAGCAAAAATATATACACATACATTGTAAATAAGTTTAAAAAAACAAATTTGTGTGAAGCTGAATCTGCCCGCTATGAATTATGTAAGGCCAGAACATGAACACACGTATTTGACCAATCGCAAGGAGTTGGATTGACAGGCGATCTGAGCAATCATAATCCGCCATTTAGTCCGGCAAAGCAGTTAGTAGATTAATGTTTGAGGATTCAAATTTGAGAAACGGTGTGTACAGACTTCTTTCCACGGTTAAAACAACATTCCTTCTGATGCTCATTTATGTTAACTTGATGCTATAAATGAACTAGAAGGAAGAGATTATGGTTTTTGAGCAGCTTTAACGGAGCGATCTGTCAGACACATTAAAGAGCCACAAAACCGTATTTATTGCTTACATTTCTTTAAAAAATGACCAATTTTGAAATCTGAGACTTAAAGGGTTAGTTCACCCAAAAATGAAAATAATGTCATTAATGACTCATCCTCATGTCGTTCTAAGCCCGTAAGACCTCCGTTCATCTTCGGAACACAGTTTAAGATATTTTAGATTTAGTCCGAGAGCTTTCTGTCCCTCCATTGAAAATGTATATACAGTATACTGTCCATGTCCAGAAAGGTAATACAAACATCATCAAAGTAGTCCATGTGACATCAGTGGGTTAGTTGGAAGTTTTTGAAGCATCGAAAATACTTTTTGGTCCAAAAATAACACAAAATAAGACTTTATTCAGCATTGTATTCTCTCCCGGGTCTGTTGTCAATCCTTAACAGTTACGCTGATGGCGTAAGACGCTGATGACGTGTTATCTGGTGCGCCCGAGCTTCATTTATAGACTGAGGGAAACGCACGCTGTAAAAGTGTCTCATCCGCGACATGCACATTTACGCACCGTTAAAAAAATGATATTCACGCAAACAATGTAGAATAGCTTGAATATAGCGTGCGTCTCCCTCAGACTGTAAACGAAGCTCGGGCGCACCAGATAACACGTCATCAGCGTCTTACGTCAGCAGCGTCACTGTTGAGTCCTGAACGCGGATTGACAACAGACCCGGGAGAGAATACAATGCTGAATAAAGTCTTATTTTTTGTTATTTTTGGACCAAAAAGTATTTTCGATGCTTCAAAAACTTCTAACTAACCCACTGATGTCACATGGACTACTGTGATGATGTTTTTATTACCTTTCTGGACATGGACAGTATACTGTATATACATTTTTCAATGGAGGGACAGAAAGCTCTCAGACTAAATCTAAAATATCTTAAACTGTGTTCCGAAGATGAACGGAGGTCTTACGGGCTTAGAACGACATGAGGGTGAGTCATTAATGACATTATTTTCATTTTTGGGTGAACTAACACTTTAAGCGTCATATCAAAAGTAACCTGGTCTGTCCTGTCTGTCAGCGCGTTGTCCGTGTACCCTCTGCTCCAGTCCGCGATGTATTGTTCACTGCATGGGAACATGGAGTGACGTCGTGTGAGTGAGAGCGTAGTCTATAGCAACGGTAACTAAAGGGGGCGGATTTTGCGAATGCTCAATAGAGAAGAGTGGTGTAGGTTTAGGTTATGTATTACATTTACATGGAATAAAGCTTAGTTTACGTTTGTATTTAAGACGTAAAGCCTTCAAACATGTTCAAAATGTACACAATATCGACCTAGCCTGGGCTTTATATAGGGACGTCCGAGCAGCCATCTTGACGGAATAGAAAATGCTAAACCGCCGGTGATACTACAGCTCGTCGCGAAATATTCCTATCATGCCGAGCGATGCTGTGCAGTTGGATGCGATCAGATACGTGATCATACAAAAGGAATATCTTTGTACCGTATCCCAAAAGAAATAAAACGGAGAAAGTGGTTGGTGGCAATAAACAGGTGATTTTGTTTTGCGTTTCCCCTGTAAACTCAGTTTAAAGATTATTACAGGTAACGTCACTATAATTTGGTGATAAAAATACATTGACCAACTTTTGCGGTAATGACTGAAAAATCCTTGCCCGCTGGCGTCCAAATAAAAGAGTTGCTGACCCATCCGGACTCGTGATACCGATAGCCTGCTAACGTTAAGCTTTTGTATGCTTTTAATGAAGCTCCGGTGTAGCGTGATGGGAAGTGAATAAGGTAGCTGTAAATGTCACCGAACTCAATGTCAGGAAGTTGTTCTACACATTTAATGCCTGTAAAAAGAACTTGTGGTGCTTCATATGGATCTATGATTCTTAATTCCTTTATCTTCCTCTTGTATCTTTTTGTGATGCTTATAAGTGCGATGACATGATGTAAAGAGTTAGCTGACGGCCACTGCGCTAATAATAGTGGTGGGGGAAAAATAGATTGTTCAATATCGAGATATTTTGCGCACGCAATTATATCAATACTGTAGTGCAAAGTATTGCAATATTTAGGCTATTTATAAAATAATTATATTATTAGTATAATAAGTATAATATATATTACACACCCCTATTAATAGATCCATTGCCACTGAATAGCTGACGGATGTATTCTGTTAAAATGGCTGACACGCGGCTAGGGGTCACGTGACTGGGAGATCCCAGATATTAGCAGCCATATCACCCTGTAACCCAAGACCGGTTGCCCACTGAAGCTAAGCGGGGCTGAGCCTGGTTAGTACTTGGATGGGAGACCTCCTGAGAAAACCAGGTTGCTGCTGGAAGAGGTGTTAGTGTGGCCAGCAGGGGGCGCTCACCCTGTGGTCTGTGCGGGTCCTAACGCCCCAGTGTAGTGACGGGGACACTATACTGACAAAGAGCGCCGTCCTTCGGATGAGACGTTAAACCGAGGTCCTGACTCTCTGTGGTCACTAAAAATCCCAGGATGTCTTTTGAAAGAGTAGGGGTGTAACCCCGGCATCCTGGCCAAATTTGCCCAGTGGCCTCTGTCCATCATGGCCCCCTAATCATCCTCCTATATATAATAATTGGCTTCATCCCTGTCTCCTCTCCACCAGTAAGCTGGTGTGTGGTGGGCGTTCTGGCGCAATATGGCTGCCGTCGCATCATCCAGGTGATGCTGCACATTGGTGGTGGTTGAGGAGATTCCCCCCTTCTATGTAAAGCGCTTTGAGTGTCCAGAAAGGCGCTATATAAATGTAATGAATTATTATTATTATTTATCCCTATAGCTCGGCCATTAACGTCACATCCCTTCATAACAATAAATAAAATTAACAAAACGGACGTAAATTAATTCTGTACGTTTAAGATAAACATTTAACACATAAATTAACTCAGAAATAAGCGTTACCTCGGAGAATAAGTTAGCAATAACGTAAGTTTGAACAGCATTTATGAAAGTAATAAGTTACTCATAAGTCATAATACCCAGTCGTAATCAGGCTAAAATAAGTTTACTTTTAATCCAATTAATTAATTCACCACTATTTGGATAATTTTTTTTCAAATTTTAAGACATAACACTTACCTGACTGAAGCAACGAGTTCGTCGTCGACAAAAGAGAGCCGAATGATTTCCCACGTGCAGCTCCAGCAATCTCATTGGTTATAATCAATCACGTGCTGAAAAACTGATAACGGCATCTTATTTTGCGTTTGAAATTATATAAATTGTCCCCTTTCTATAAACATTTAATTAATTAATACATCACTAAACACCAACAATAATAAAAGGAGTAAATTATAATGAAGTCAACTGAGGTTTTAATTGAAAAAAAAAATATTCATTTCAATACGTTTATTTAATTAGTTCATTAAAAAATAAGTTAATTTAAATACATTATAATTAATACAATTCATTAAAAATGCGTTCATTTAAAAGCATAATAATAAAAGTTCATTAAAAATAAGTTCACTTAAATGCATGCATTATTATAATAAATACAAATCATTACAAATTAGGTATTTTAATGCATACATTATAACAATAAATAAAATCATTAAAATCATTAAATTTAAATAAAAACAACATTTAAAAAATCATTCCACCAGGCGTCCATTGTACTGTAGAAAAACAAACAATACAACAAATTAGAGTTACAGACCCAAGCAGCGCTGAAAAAGGGTGGGGCTATATGGTCTATTGCGTGCACACAAGAAAAAAGAAAACCATTGGCCAAAGGTCATCATGTGCCTTGGTGATATCTCTGATTGGACTGCTGCCAAGAATAAAAGACCCCTGCCCCCCATCAAGGCCCATTCATCATTCACCTAATTTCTGAGGTAAGTCACTTTGTACTTTTCTACAAATGTTGCTTAAAGGATTAGTTCACTTTTAAAGTGAAAATTCTGTCATCATATACTCACCCTTAAGTTGTTTCAAACCTGTATGAATTTCTTTCCTCTGCTGAACACAAATTAAGATATTTAGAAGAATGTCAGTAACCAGACAGTTTTTGGTTCCCATTGACTTCCATAGTAGGAAAAAATATACTATGGCAGTCAATGGGAACCAAAAACTGTCTGGTTACTGACATTCTTCTAAATATCTTCCTTTGTGTTCAGCAGAGGAAAGAAATTCATACAGGTTTGAAACAACTTAAGGGTGAGTATATGATGACAGAATTTTCACTTTAAAAGTGAACTAATCCTTTAAAAGTTGTAACTTGACAACTAAAATGTAATTATTCCAATAAAATGAAAGTGATAGGGCCTATGATGGTGAAAAGACAGGTGGACAATAGAGGATTAATAAACTAATCTGTCAGGATTTGTTCAGAAAAGAGTATTTCTGACAGTAAAATGTAGTTTAAGTATTTTTTTTTACCTTAATTCAAATTACATTAATTCTTCTTACTGTAATGAAGACATGACAATACAATAAACTATTATGACAGGATTTGTTCTGAGAGGAATATTTCTGACAGGAAAATGTAGTTTCTGAAGAATTTTTTTTACCTTAATTCAAATTACATTAGTGATTTTTAAAACGTAATGAAGACTTGACTATACAGTAAACTATTATGACAGGATTTGTTCTGAGAGGAATATTTCTGACAGGAAAATGTAGTTTCTGAAGTAATATTTTACCTTAATTCAAATTACATTAGTGATTTTTAAAACGTAATGAAGACATGACTATACAGTAAACTATTATGACAGGATTTGTTCTGAGAGGAGTATTTCTGACAGGAAAATGTAGTTTCTGAAGTAATATTTTACCTTAATTCAAATTACATTAGTAATTTTTAAAACGTAATGAAGACTTGACTATACAGTAAACTATTATGACAGGATTTGTTCTGAGAGGAGTATTTCTGACAGGGAAATGTAGTTTCTGAAGTAATTTTTTACCTTAATTCAAATTACATTAGTGATTTTTAAAATGTAATGAAGACATGTCAATAAACTATTATGACAGGAATTGTTCTGAGATGAGTATTTCTGACAGGAAAATGTAGTTTCTGAAGTAATATTTTACCTTAATTCAAATTACATTAGTAATTTTTAAAACGTAATGAAGACTTGACTATACAGTAAACTATTATGACAGGATTTGTTCTGAGAGGAGTATTTCTGACAGGGAAATGTAGTTTCTGAAGTAATTTTTTACCTTAATTCAAATTACATTAGTGATTTTTAAAATGTAATGAAGACATGTCAATAAACTATTATGACAGGATTTGTTCTGAGATGAGTATTTCTGACAGGAAAATGTAGTTTCTGAAGTAAGTTTTTACCTTAATTCAAATTACATTAGTGATTTTTAAAATGTAATGAAGACATGACAATACAGTAAACTATTATGACAGGATTTGTTCTGAGAGGAATATTTCTGACAGGGAAATGTAGTTTCTTAAGTAATTTTTTACCTTAATTCAAATTACATTAGTGATTTTTAAAACGTAATGAAGACATGACAAGTTGTCTTGTTGTTGACAAGTTTAGTAGTTGCGAGGAGTATTTCTGACAGGAAAATGTAGTTTCTGAAGTAAAATTTTAATGTGACTCTAAATTGAGGTTGACACCACTGCACTAAACCATTGCCATTGTTGGTTTTCTGTTTTAAGATGATACATGGGGCAACTTTTTGTTGTTGTGGGCACTTTTCCATTGAGATTTGTTGCCCATCTTAATGGAGAAAGTGCCCAAGCAACATTGCTCAAAGTTGCCTGTGTATCATCACCTTTACTCTTTCAATCAATCTTTTCTCTTTCTTTTACCCTCTAGAATGTCAGTGGCAAGTTCGCCATACAGCAGGCCTGCGCCCACCCGGATCACCTGTGTGGACAATCGGACAAACCGTCGGGCTAAATCATACGAGGGGTCCAAAAACGAAATTAAAATAGCGTCGTACAAAACCACTACAATAAGTGCCCTCAGTGATGGCGTGAGGGCATTTATTGCTCCTGTGGATGGGGAAATCCCACTGTTTGAGACCGGGAGGGCCTATTTTATAAAAAATTACACCCTGTCCCACAAATGTGGACGGGAGTGCATATTCCTCAACCCCAACTCGAAAAAATTTAAAACGGCTTCCTTCGAGTTGCCAGAGGAGGCAGAAAGGTCAGCCAAGTACCTCCTCAATCCACCAACTGCCCAGCTGTCTGGGGAAGAGCAGGACCTGTTCACAAGGGGAGGATTCATCTCCCTGAAAGGACAAATTGAAAAAGTGAGCAAATTTAATAACATTTTATTCAATAAATTCAACTTTTTTAAAAATTATTTCTATAGCCACAAATGTTTAGCTAATTTTTATTAATATTAAGATATTATCTGCCATCATTTTATTGCTTTTTTTTTTTTATAAGGGACAAAACAAAAATCAGACGCGAAAGATCAAGTCCAGTTTGGCGCTGTTTGACAGTGCGCACGCGCTCAGAAAAAGTGCATCATGTCAGAACAGAACGCCAATGAAATGTTCACCACGAGCAAATAATAAACTTTTGTGATTGCGAATCACAGGCAGTGTCCTGTGAGTGTAACTCTACCGCTGCATGTGATATGTAGCCTACGTCGAGTTTACAGGGACTGAGGCGCCAGAACTGCGGCTGATAGAATGTGCGCTGTAGCACGAGGCTACCATATTTCTTCAAAAGCAGATCGTGGAGATATTACATCATCCACGATCAAAAATTGTGATATCGCATAAGCACAAGTATAAAACGACTGTTAGGCTATCATGTCTGAAAACAAACACAAATGACGCGTGCTACATTGGGGCTGTTTACACCTGGCCACTTCATGCGTTTTCTCAGATCGGATAGCTATCTGATTTATCAAAACGATTCCATTTACACCTGGTGTGGTCGCATAAATGCGTTTTTGCAAAACGGATTTTAAATACTATCTTCAATTCTTCAAATAGTTTGCACGTTGGCTCGATCATCTGCAGTGATGCGTGTTGCAGTAGCGTCGTCATGTCTGGCTATAACATGACATATAGGCTAGCCTATAACACGCTCTCAGGTTTATTTTTATTTTATTGCATTTTTTGGGAGGAGTACAATTTACATATGTGGTTTCCACAACCAGATGCATTTACACATGTCCAGTTTTGTCGGGAATGTGGCCCAGACCTCCCCTGAAGTGGTTTGAGCGATCGAATTCAAATCCGTCTCGAATGCGTTTCGGAGGGCATTTATACCTGGTCTTTTCACGATCGGATAGCTATCCCATCACAGAACACGCATGAAGTGGCCAGGTGTAAACAGCCCCTTATTCATCGCAAGACAGAGGCGAACCAACACTGAGTGGAGGCCCCAGGCAAAATTAACCAATGAGGACCTTTTTTTATTTGATATAGCCTAGGCTATGTTTTATATATAATATATAAGATTTTTTTGTTAATATATCTTCATTAGATATATTATTATACACAATTCAAAAAGTAGTAAACACAGAACATCTAACAGAACATTTTAACAACCTTATGTGCTCATTTTTTTAATTAACGAAATGTCAATCTTTATAACAGAAGATACAACACAATACAACAATCTTCAAGATACAGTAAATCTTCAAATGTGAAGATGTGAAAACAGATTGTCACCTTAAAAACAGTCATTTGCGTGGTGGAACAAGTCATGCTAAATAGAATTATAGTTAGCATCTTTGTTCTATTATTTTATTAGTTCATTAACTAGCCTAATTGTTAACTCAAAAAATGTAATGTAAAGAGCTGGATACTTACTAATTTAATAATGTCAAATATAGTAAATGTATTGTTGCCATATACTAAATATTTGACTAGTCGCACGTTAATTTCTGCTTATGGGATATAGCCCATTCTGCGCTCAAGCGCATGTATAATCTTGACGCAAAAACAGGCTAATGATAATAAATATGTATTTAAAAATAACGATGCATTTTAATTGTTTATTAATAAACTCTTTTTTTCTAAATCAGTGTCCGCTGCAAACATGTCTCCATACATCTCCGCTGTAAATTAAGTGCGCCTTTAAGAGAAATGCATCTTATACGGATTACATTTCAGATGATATTTGCTTTCGATTTGATTTTTTTCGTTTAAAAGTGGACATATCAAGCTTTATATAGATATTTTTTTCATATATTTGAGGCTAGTAGGCCTATGCTATATAGCCTACGATATGTTTCTGCTTTTTCTTTCTTTCTTTTTTTTTGACGCGCTCCAGTTCACGGAGACCATGAAAGCGCGCCCTGATTGTTTTATTTTATTTTACGAAAGCAAAACGTTTTCTTGTTATTGTGATTTAACACAAATACAAGTATTGCGACTGATGCATTATTCTTTTCTGTATGGCCAGAAATAGAGTATTTGAAGTTGTTTCCACTGTTGATAGGAAAATGCAAATCGCATCGGCGCCTCCATGTCATGCAGTGCGCGCTTACACACTCCGCACACACACTTGGTTATGCGCCTAAGAACAGCGAACAAATATCTAGGTTAATGTTAGAGTGAGCGGCCATGCCAGACGGATAATCCTCATGTTTAACAAATCAAATCATGCAGTTTCTACCTATCGCGAGTCAGCGCTGCGCCAGTTTGAAAAAGGCGGGTGTGCAGGAGTCTTTTAATGAACGTTTTGTGTAGGTCTAGGCATAGAGATATCTGAACATCTTTGCAAGCGCAAACCAGTACAGAAGTAATCAATAAATGATCGGGGAGGGTCATGCCTTTTTTTACAATCATTTTGGAGGGTCATAAAAATTTTTATTGCTGGCGAAGGGAGGGTCAAGTCTTTTTTTGACTATAGATCTCAAAACTCCTCCGGTGGCCCCTTAAATAAATAACGAACAGTCCCTAAGTGAAGAGTGATTAAGGTTAATACTTACAGGTTGAATTAAGGTAACGTTTTGTTTAAAGATGCATTTTAATCAGATTTACAGCCAATGCTATTTTGATTATGTCTAAGCACTAGTAATTGTATTCACTTGCATTGCATTAACAACAATCTTACCCTTGTGATCATGCAGTTGCAGGTCCCCAGGATGACCCGAGTGGCTGACGGAGAGGTCCCCATCAGAGACCTGTCTCTCCGGTGTGGCCAGGTGGTGTTGGAGGTGTCCCTCTGGCGAGATGAGGCCCTGGTCGAGCTCAGCCTGGGGGATCAGGTTGAGATTTCGTGCCTCAGGGCGAGTCTCAGACCTTCCTCCCAAGCTGAACTCATCCAGCTATTCAGCTGTGGAGGTACACAACATTATGCATCATGTAACCTAATTATTCTCCAATTGATCTTTCTGCATCTTCCTACACTCCTGAGTGTCTACCAAGTGGATATACACTTTTTATATATTCATTGGTAATAATTTATATTGGTAACACTTTAGAATTAGGCACTATTAGTTAATATTGCGTTGACTAAGTTATCTAACAATGAGCAACACATTTGTTACAGTTTGTCAATCTGTGTTACACATAATTTTAGTTAATAAAATACATCAGTTTCAGTTTCATAACGTTTTAGTAAATGTAGAAATTAACAAAGATAAATAAATGCTTCAGAATAATTTTTCTTGTTAGATCATGCGGTCAACTAACATTAATAGTGTTCATGTAATGACTCATGTCTATTGATATATGATGCCTTTGCTGAGACTTTCGTTCATGTTATTACATTTCAGAAGACTGTAGCTGAACCAGTGGAGGTGTAGCTCACCATCATCGGGGTCATGGAGGGAGATGCAAGGCGCCACAGTTCTGCTGTCTGACGCCTACGAGGAGTACACTGTCCCTGCGGCTCTACACCTCGACATCGCTGCTGATGACCTGCCAATTAAATTGACATTAAATCACCAACATAATATAGTTCTTAGCATTGAACAGTTGGGGGAGATGTTGGAGGGGCATGTTCGAGTCAATTTGACTTTTGTTTTTGTTTTTAATAGTTACATTTTTTATTCGTTGTTTTATCGTTAATGAATTGCTAATTTTTTCAGTTAATAAAATGTGTTTTAATACATTTTGCTTTAAGTATTTTTTCTATGCATTCCATAAATGTAAATTAAACAATCAGTAGCCTAAGTCTGATGCGTTTTATCACCTCCCTACCATAAACATAAATCCTTAATGTTGCTCTGATCTTAAAGGTGCATTAAGCAACTTTTCATGTTAAAAATACCCGTTTTCTAACCCATACATGCTTAAACAATTGCCTGATGGGCTGAATGAGCCCTTCTCTGATCACGGAGATTGTCTCTATAATCCTTTAAAGTAAAATAAATAAGAGGGATTCGGGCCGGAATTTTAGACTGGGCGTGACGTCATGCGCGTTCACGGCACGCTCACATAGCTATGTCTGGCAGGTTTGTGTATTCGCCAGCATTCTCCGTAGAAGATGGATTGTAAGAGACCTGCTTGTAGTTCATTTCAAACACCAACGCAAACTCCACGTAAGATAAAAAAAGAAAACTTTTGTCTAGTGCGTGCACATCTCTGGCGCATCAGACTTAGGCTAATGATTATTTAATTCTTCATTACTATACGACCTTCTGGAGAAAATGTTACTCTTAAAGGTTGTATAAGGAATAAAGAAATAGAAGAGAGTAATTAATTGCATAACACTAACTCCTTATAACAGTTAATTGTATATTATATAATACTTATATAGAGAAGTAATGTGTACATACACACACTATTTTTTATTTTAAGAATAACAAATAGTGTTGTTTTTTTGTTTTAAACATCACACTTAAAATTGACATGACAAACTCAGTTCCTGGAGGGCCACAGCCCTGCAGAGTTTAGCTTCAACCCTAATTTAACACACCTGATTAGCTAATCAAACCTTTAGGCTACTGACTTAGGCCACATCCACACGAAGCCAGAGCTTTCCCTATCCGATGTTTTTTTTGCCTCGTTCTAAAAAAGAATTCCGTTAACACGGCGTCTTAAGAAATATCTACGTACACACAAAACCACTGAAACCGACTCAAAATGATGTAGTATGCATCCCTGACCAGTATGTGGCGCTGTAATTCTTCCATATAGATACAATAATAACAGAGAAGAAGACTTTGAGCATGCGCATAAACCTTGCGTGCTGTATACAATAATATTAGGCACAGTAGCTTCTTCTTTCCTTTTTTACCAAGAACTTTATTAAACAATATAAACAACCATAAATGGCCAGCTACAAAATAGGGATGAGTCACGATATTCAATTAGTTAGCGGACTCATAAAGCTTGCCACAAAACCGGCAAAAGTAATGAATGAGTCAAATATAGCAAGGAGACATTTTAATTGTTTAAAAGTAGACATTTCAAGCATTCTATATATTTCTGAGTTTCGGTTCATTTATGAGACGAGTTCCAGTTCATGAGCAATGCAAGTTATATTGCGCCGGCGCAACCATGTCATGATTATATTGTCAGCTATATTTGCTTCTTATTTATTAAATCCAGGCAATTGGTTGATGAAACATTGATTAAAAGTAATATACAATTTATACAAAACGAAATTCACTTTAAAGAAAGGCTTTATACAAAACATCTTTATATAAAACAAAATGAATGTGGTCAAAATTATGTCTATCGATATATTGCGCATCTTATGATTACTCATGCTGTTCACTTTCATAAATCAACATAGATGAAATAAAAAAATAACATTATTTAAACATAAATATGAAACTAAATAAAAAATTTTAATGGCTACAACAGGCTTACTGAGAAATGTAATGTCGGAGTGGAATTTGAGCGAGCGCCCTTGTGCCGGCGAGCATGTGGGGCAGGGGTGCGTTTTTTGAACAGCCTAATAGCAATCTTCGCCGTGACGTCACGACGCTGTTACGTGCGCTCTGGTTGGCAAAAGAACAGTAATGACCGCTTGCAGCGCAGCGCAAACACAGAATAAAAATGGTTGTATCGTGCGTTGTGATCGGCTGTGTTAACAGGTTCGATAGTTAACCCCAAGAGCTTCTACCGCGTACCTAAACAGCCTGAATCAAGAAAGAAAGCTTTGAATTTCTGCAATTAGGCATCTAGAACCCAGCGTAAAACAATGGGAGCCAGCGGACCACGATCGCGTCTGCTACCTACATTTTGCGTTAAAAATTACAACTAATTTTGTAAATAAATGTTACTAGTAGGTTCTATCGCATTGATGGGTTAATTAATGAATGAATAACTGTACAAAATACCTCGGAAGACGTGTCAAAAGTGTTTGTTTACATAACCTTTTGTGTGCATGCTGTGACAGCAATGGAAGTATAATAACACTGACATACCCTTATAAATTAAAGGCAAATTTTTGTATTTTCATTCATACATTTTTAAGTATATGTAAACCAATTTTATATATCAGAGGTAAGATAATTTTGATTCAAAATATAGCCCATGGATAAATTACACCTGTATTTTACTCTAGTTGTAACACATTTACCAGTTATCCTTAGTTAAAACAAATAATATTTGTAATTATGACTTACTTATAGGCATATAAAGATTTGTACGCTTTCATCGATTCACTGGTAAACATAGATGGCGTGGTGTCGATGAGATACAGGTAGATGTCGCCGTATGTCAAATCTGGCCATGTGTCCGGGCTTTTGCTCCAATTCTCACTCAGGTGATATGGATCAGGCAGAGAACATGAACCCTGGTTATAAAAGCTTAATCTTATATCTCCTTTTAGCTTCTTTTGTAACAAATAATTAGCATATGCTGACAAAACACAGGTAGACTGCTGCGAGTCTGCGACATGTTTTGGTTCTTTCTGCCAACCAGTTCGCAGCCACGCCCATATCGTGACGTCACATTTGACTCCGGCGAACATCCCTATAATCAAATAATTCCCAGCGATCGTCGAATATAATTTTTGTTTGAAATGCCCATCCCTACAAAATACGAAGTGTCTTAATCAGACAACAGACCAGCACCATAGCATAATAAAAATATAAAGAAATACAATAAAAATACATTCAAGTAAAAAATAAATAAAGGAATAAAAGAGGCTCAGTAGCTTCTGCAGCATTATATTATTATACAAGCATGTAGTCGGCAGTTGTTGTTGCCGTTACGTGACTTAACGGTGTTTCAGAAAATATACGGATTGGCTGTACACACGAAAACGCAAGCGTGTCGTTTTCAGATTTATCCACTCTGGTACCTGGTTTAAAAAAATAGCGGTTTCAGTCTCTCAAAACGCCAGATCCGTCTGGACGAAACGGCAATACGATACAAAATTTGTACGTATACAGCTAAACGCGTCTCCGTGTGGACAGGGCCTTAGGCCCTCCAGGAACTGAGTTTGACACCTGTGATATTTGGCAACAATAATTCAAATTAGATGTTGATTACCCACAGGCAAATTTGAATACTTTGTGTAAGCTATTTAGATTTGGCTAAATCAAACTATTTGACAGAAAGGATAGGTATAACAAATGCTTTTAAAAATTTGCGTGTGTGTAATCAACACCTAATTTAACTAATTAATAAACGGTATATATATATATATATATATATATATATATATATATATATATATACAGGGTGCGATTTGTGAAAAAAACAGAGGGGGGGATGTTTTGAAATTTTTTATTCTAATAGCTTATCTTTCCCCACATATGAACTGTGATCATGCATAACGAAAAAACATGCAAGAATTAAATCTTATTTAACACAAAACACTTATTTATGAATGGCAAAATTAAATAACACAACGTAGTGTGAACTTGAACATAAATAGGCTATAGTGCGCCTATGCATCATACTAGGAAAACAGACTGCCTTGATGACGGACTTCCGTCGTCTTTTTCTGCTTTCCTGTGGGAGCGTCATCTGCGGCATGTCGTCCCTCTTTTACCCACATTTCTGCGAATCTCCGGGCAGGGAAGTAGGCAACCCCTGGCCCATTTAAGGAGATGAACAGTAGGTTGTTCAGTGTGGAGACGTTTATCCGGTTTCTGTCGTCTGTGAGAATACGGTTCATGGCGCTGAATCCCCTTTCACACTCAGCTGTTGACACTGGGAGTGTGGAGACAGTGATGAGCACTTTGCGCAGATTGTCGCCTGTGATGCCTTGACACTTGAATTGGTGGAATTCCTTGAGGAGTATGGTACTGGTTGCAGCCTCAACAGCGAGAGTCTTCTGAATGGTGAGAAGTTTGTTGTCTCCATATAGGATGCGCTCGTCTTCATCAGATGGCCAATTTGACGGATTTAGAGTGGCTGCATCAGAAATAATTCCGTTGTCATCCAGTCTGCGCTCAATGTTGTCGGCCAGGGAAACGAACAGTCTTTCACGAAAGACCTCTGCCTTCCGATGATTACTGTCACTTGGCTGAGAAACATTCACTCCCTTGAAAGAGTGAAAACTTTCTAATTCCTCCTTCAGGCCTCTTGCGTTCACACCATCTGCTTGCCGCATAGACCTCAGTGTTCTCAGTGCAACATCCACCTCAGCACTGGCACTGACAGCTGTGGCATCTCTCCTCTGCAGAAACAGGGACAAGGCTTGCAGGGTTTCCAGCGCATCTTTTATCAACGCCATCTCCACCAAAAAAAGCCACTGTGTCATTTTACCATGAATGCCCTGACATTTGGCTCTTTCCACGGAAGATCTGGAATTGTCTTCCATCAACACTCCAAAGAGTTTGACCAAGGCTGGATAGCTTTGCCAGAGAGCCGTCACAGACGTGCAGGACGAGGACAGCCAGCGCACATCAAATACTCTTCCTATCCTGCGAGCGTGCATGCCCAGATCGGAAGCTGCAGACTCAAACTCTCTCATATGTTTTGGGCTTTGAGAGAAAAATGAATAAAGAGAGTCAATGAACATCTGAAAATGGCTCGCCTCTGTAATGTGTTTCACAGCATCATGGACCGCAAGTTCTAACTTGTGGCTCATACAGTGAATGACGGTCAGGTTAGGGTTGATCTTCTCACGTAGGAGTGTGGCTGCTCCCTTGTATCGGCCCATCATAGCAGCGGCCCCATCTGTTGCAAAGCCAATAAGCCGGGTGCGCAACATAACTTCAGAGATGCCCTGTGTATAAAGGCTTTGGAGCAGGATGTCACAGATGGCCGATCCAGTGCACGACTGCAGCTCAACAAGTTGAAGGAAGAAGTTGCAGACCTCACCTTCATAGGGAATCCTAATGTAGATAATTAGGCATGTTTTGTTTGACACCATTGTGCTCTTTTATCAATGAGAATACTGAACTTATCAGATGAGTTTTTGATAAAGTCCACAAGCTGAGTTCTCATTTTTTCTCCGATAAACATGAGCATATTATGACAAGCCTTGTCAGAATGCAGCATACATCCCAGGTTTACGCCATTCAGTTGTTGCAGTTCCACCAGCTGTGGCTGGATTTTGAATGAGAGGTTGTTTTGGCAGATCATATAGGCTGTACGTATGCAATTCTCAGTTACTTTTAAAGTCTTCTCATTGTGTTTTCTCCACAGAGCTGCACTGTTATCTACTGCCTTTTCAAATGCTGTCTCGCGTCTTCTCTGCAAAATTTCTATGCATTTGATGTGGGACTGACACTTTCCATGTCTGCTTATTTTGTCATTTAATTTTTTTGCAGACTTTGCTTTTATGCCATTAATAAATGCAGAGTCGATGTGAAGCCTCTCTTGTGTATATGGTCCTAAATCTCTAATGTCAGAGCAAGCTGTACACTGAACTGATCCGTCTGTGGTGACAGCAAGCCACTCTCGACCCTCTCTCCATTTAGCAAAGCGTCCCGGCTCAATGCAACCTCTAACAATAGCCTCAGAAACCGAATCATTAACTTGTAAGTCTGGGTTGTATGGTCCTTGTTCATTTGAGTCAACCTGTGACAGTGAGTTCTGCTGACGCTGAGAGTTGCCGTCCATCCTACCTGTAGTAACATTCTCATTTGCAGTTTTAGGATTTTTTTGCGACAGTCCTGTAAAATATGATGATATGCTGCTCTGGACCCTTTTCATTGTTCCCAGCTAGCTAGCTAACGTTAGAGTTTTCGCGCTGAAATATTACTTAAATATTTGTACTTGGCGACATTCTGAAAAGCCGTACATGGATCAAAGCTAATGGACAGGATCAGATAAATTAGCCGCAATGTCATCTATTGTCTCAGAAGGCTAGTGCTGACAGTGGGTGGTCCATTTCGGATTTTATTGTTCTATCGCACTGACAGTTCACATTACACTACTTCTATCAGCCTCTGCTGAACCACGGATTGATTGTAAAGATAAACCATCACAGACACAGTAGAAACAGTTTTACTGCTGCTGTTAAAGTAATAACGTTAACTTTACATCGCGATGCTGAGCTACAGTGAAATGATAGAAAAGACAGATGCATTATCTCTGGGTTAGCAATTCGCCTCATTCGCGCGAACTGGACGCACGAATGAGGCTAATTTTCAGTGGTGTGACTGGGACAATAACTCTGCTTGTCATCATAGAAACAGATAATCAGATTGATATGTTTATTCCCACTTCAGTAATATGCTGATATGCTGCCTTCCTTTCGACACACAGCTCCACTGCCCAGCGGACCTGCAACCGTCTCGCAAGTGTTGATAGGCTATTACTCGTGAGGTGTAACCAATCAGATAGCGCCATGGGCGTGACATTGAGCAAGTCTGCAGAGTTGTGATCACAGAGAGGCTGCGGCAGCTATATCAGAGCCAGCCACAGTAGCGCATTTTAAAATAAAAATGACTTTAATCAAACCACGGATCCGTGATAAGTTTTGTGATCCGTCTCGCCACTAGTGTAGTAGCACTGATCACTTTGAGGGGGGGATAAAAATAATTTAGCAGAGGTAGGGATACTTTGACCAGAAAGGGGGAAATCCCACGCATCCCCCCCGGCAAATCGCACCCTGTATATATATATATATATATTTATATGGAGTTCATTTCAGAGTACGGCTGAAATATATATATATAAAAAAAAAAAATAATAATACACATCCTTATAGTCGATTATTGCTCATGACATTGTAATAATGATTGATGTCGATTAAAAAAATACATTAAACATTTTAAGGCCATATCTTATGCCTGGCAAGTCAACAACCGTTTATGAATTAGTTAACTGCTTTTTAAGCATTAGAAAATCAAGACATTGTTATTTTAATAGCATGGAAAACAAAACAATTATAATTAAAATCTTACCAGCATCTTATCTGCAGTGTTGGTATCACTGTGTCGCCGGCTCGCCGCTGCACTGACTTGAGCTGAGCACATGGCGTGACCGCGGTAAAAACTCACGCGAATCTGCGATTTTTATTTTATTCACCAGCCATCTGATTGGTTATTGAGCTCAATACCGAATCATGAGCTCAACAGAGATGTGTGTGATTGGTTGTAATGCTCAACGATGGGGAAAAGGGTATACGTGAGCATATGTATGTAACACTTTTAATTTATTTTCACATTTCACTTTGATAGTGACGTAAAGTATTTATTTTGATTGTGACAATCTTAACTCATCCAGCTAATTAGCTGTGTATGAAGCAAGTTCACAACAGTATGCTGGCATTATTAGTAAAAATAAGTTATACAATTGACTACTTTTCTATTTTGACATTTTTGTATGCACCAAAGCAGTTATACTAATCCATTAAAGATACAATATGTAACAATTTTGTAATAAAAGATCCAAAAATCACTTGGACAGTGTGATATATTTCCTGCAGTTATGTACTTACAATATCCCAAAAGTCTCCAAAGATTTTTTATTTCAGAGAAATTCCAATTTTAAATAATTGTCCGTCCCGGAAAAAAATGTCGCCTGTCAGTGACGCAATATCCGCTCTATCCTTGGTTTCCGCAATATCACGTGGACGAATGCGGAAGTGGTGGTTATAGCTGTTGTGTACATCATGGATCACGATTACTCTTTGGCGAGTATTGAAGTGCCAACAAAACTTAAGCGTCCATATGGGTATACACGCAGAATTTGTGACAAACGGAGGAATAAAACAAGGATAAATACAAAAAGTGAAGTGAGAGAGTGAGAAGGGGGACAAAATCAGTAAAGTTCCTCTAGCTGGGACACGAACTCGGGTCTCCCACGTTATATGATGGCACACTTGCCCACGACACTATCATGATACGATATATCAACATTATAAATTATACAAAATTATCGGCCGCACTCACGCATGTAATAGCCTATTATGATTTCCATCATTATTTTAATATATTTGTGTACCAGGTGCAGTCATTATTTTAATATATTTGTGTACCAGGTGCAGTCCGTGACCAAGATTATGGCAGTGCAATTAAATACAATCGGATATATGTTGTTAAAAAATATTAAGCCATTACTTGCAAATGTCCGTTCAAATTAAATTTTACTACGATTGGTTTGCACACAGAAAACAACCCTTCATTAACTATAAACATCTTAAAACTACGCAGCATTAACCTAACAAATCATTTGACAGATAACTGTAACAGGATAATATAGCATAACATTTCGCGTTCCTTGTAGTTAATTCATTATCATGACATAAAATTTTGCGGTCAGACGTACAGGCAGGGCCGGATTAACGCAAAGGCAAACTAGGCACGTGCCTAGGGCCCGATTAACGGGATGGGGCCAAGACAGAGGGACAAAAATTTTTTTTTTATAATAATAAATAAATGTACAAATGTCCTATCTACAATTTATTTCAATATTTATTAATTAACTAAAAATAGTGACGATGTTTATCTTAACCATAGACTGTTACATTACGCATAAATATATAGAGGTGCCAGCTCGTCAGGCGCCAGCCAGTTAAGTCCGAGCTGACATCAGCGGCGGTCAGAGGTCAGAGCGGGACAACAAAGCTAGCAGGCAGGTGTGTTTTGAGTAGGCTAACATTCAAGATGCTTTCAGGTGCGGCAAAACGTAAAAAGAAAAAAAATGAAGAGGAACAAAAGAAGAGACAGCGAGACAGCTTTACAGAAGTTTCGGTCGGGCAGCCGTCCGACAGCTGTGAACCTGCTCAAGCCAGAGGCCGAGCCAGGCCCGGAGACGCGGTGGAAGATGCGGCGGGAAATGCGGCGGAAGACGCGGTGGCGCCGTCACAGAAGGACAAACTGATGGAAGAACAGCAGCCAGCCAGAAGTGAGCCCAATATCGTTTTGCAGCAGGAGCCTCTAGACCCAGAAAGGGTATTAACAAGCTATCCATCTGATCCTGAAAAGTGGGACCAAATTGATGACAGGATGCGTGAGTACTTTGCACTAAACCATCCCTGTCAAAATATTGGAGATTTCTCTGCATCACAGAGGATTTATGGAGACATTAACCGAAGCTTAACCAAGGAACATTTCTTTAGAAAAAAGCTAAATGGAGAAACCCTGTCAAGAAAATGGTTAGTGTACTCACCGTCTACTGGCACTGTATTCTGTTACTGCTGCAAGTTGTTCAGTATAAGAGACAATCAATTTGTCACAGGATTTAATGACTGGAAAAACTGTGCTAATCGCTTGCATGAACATGAGAATAGTATGGATCATCGTACTGCTGTGCTGAGTCTATCATCACTTGGAAATAAAAATGCACGCATAGATTTAAACATAGTACAGCAACAGGAGTCTGAGAGAGCATTCTGGCTTAACGTTTTGAAACGTATTCGCTATGACCTGAAGAAAAGTGGTGAGCCTGTCGAGAGATTTTTGGAGTTCTTACCACTACATAGTCATACTGCAGAACACATGGAGGAAACACTCAAATCTGAGTTAAAAGAACTGGACATTGGTTTCCTTAGTAAGTGTTGCTGGTTTTATTTATTTTTTCCAAATATTTGTATTAATTTTCAAATAATAACAAACATAACAAAAAAAAAAAACGAAACATGTATCACTCACACACACATTCACATAATCAGAGACCTGCACCTATCAGAGATAAAGTAAAACAACATTTCCGTGTCAAGTTTTAAGTTACAAGAAATTCTAATTCAAAGGCTGTGAAGCATTCTTGATTGACACCTATTATGTCATCTGTGACTGCTTGTCACAAGAATTGTCTTTCCTGTAGCTCAAACAGTAGAGCGTTGGCGCTAGCAACGCCAAGGTCATGGGTTCGATTCCCAGGGAAAGCAAGAACTGTTAAAATGTAAAATGTGTACCTTTAATGCAATGTAAGTCGCTTTGGATAAAAGCGTCTGCCAAATGCATAAATATAAATATAAATTGAAACATCACAAAGACGCATACAAAAATGTGGAGGAGAAATTTGGTTTCCTTACTAAAACGAAATCAACGAACATTGAACAAATCCGTGCAGCCACAGAAAAGCTAAGGAAAATATACCACCAGGATCTTGAGGAGGACTTTACAGCAGAGTTTTGCCAGTTCATCTCAATGGTAAAAGATGAAGAATCAGTCATGGCCATGTACAAGAAGTTCCTAGAGCTAGGCTTGAGGGATGCTTTCCCTAATGTGGACATTTGCCTTCGCATGTATCTGACATTACCGATTGCAAACTGTTCAGGAGAAAGATCATTTTCTTAGTTGAAACGAGTAAAAACATACCGGAGAGCAACAGTAACAGAAAAACTGAATGCCTTTGCCCTGTTGGCAATTGAAAATGGATTCACAACTGCGCTGGATTTTGAAGACATCATCGAGGACTTCACCTCATCAAAACTCAGGAGAAAGCATCTGTAAATGTAAGTTTTCCATTTAAACATCTAAATCTGAATAAATAAAGTGAATATTAAAATCAAATGTAAGATGCATATAAATTAAATGTATAATATAGAGCTATACTTTCTACTATAATGAAATGAAATATGAGAAACAAACCAAGTATATTCAAATCTCAACAGCTGTCTTATGTATACATTTTATTATTTCTCCACAAGATTGTGATGATGCCGTCAAGACGTGTTTCTGCTGTGATGGAGGCCTGTGATGCTGGAAGGCTGAAGATTATCCCTGAGTGGAGCATGCTAAATGATTTCCTTAGTAAGTGTTGCTGGTTTTATTTATTTTTATTTTGTCCAAATATTTGTATTAATTTTCAAATAATAACAAACATAACAAAAAAAAACGAAACATGTATCACTCACACACACATTCACACAATCAGAGACCTGCACCTATCAGAGATAAAGTAAAACAACATTTCCATGTCAAGTTTTAAGTTACAAGAAAATCTAATTCAAAATGATAATAAAAGATAAAAACAAATGTAAAAAAAAAGAAAAGAAAAAAAGAATACTGGCATGGCCCCAATAATGGCATACTGTAATAATTTAAGCCGCGTGTTTATGATTGGTTTTTGCACCTTTAAACATGCTTCACTCCATTCAAATTCCTCTATTTCTTCTTGAATGTCTTTCCTCCATGCGTTTCATTTGTCTACAGCAGACTCTCATTATTAAAAAATAAAAACAGAGTTAGACATTATTAAATTGTAATATTTTGACAATTGGCCCTTTTCACCTCTTTTTCCAATTATTTCCTCAATGAATGACAGTTTGGAAATGTACATAATATCTGTAGACCTGGAAGACATAAAACTTTTAAGCTGTGAATATTTTAAAAAAATGTTTTGAGGGAATCTGGTGTTTATCACACAATTCTTGAAATGTAAAAAGTATTAAATGTGTTGATTAAATGTAAACAGAGCAAATAAGATAAACTTATTTGCTCTGTTTACATAGTTTACTGACACTTTTTGGTTATTTACTGGTACTACTGCCTTAACAATGACACTCCCAATGCATAAGATGAGGATAATTTAATAGAGCCATGTAATGACGTATAAATAATGAATATCAAAAAATAGTCTGATAGACTGTTTAAAGGTAGGGTTGGTAATCCTGTTCAGAATTTTTTTTTTATACTGGGTGAAATGGTCCTTCCATTCTGATAGTAGTCAATACATTATGTGTTCAGAAAAAGGAATGAAACAAATCTGACCTCTGTAGCAGCTGTAGGACAGTAAAAACTCTGACCAATCACTGCCATTCGGTGCGAATGTAAAGAACCAATCAGATGCCTTCATGTCTCGTGCCCGAGCACCACTGCGTGCACAGCAGTGATGCGCGGGTCAATGTATAAACAACCCGCACCCGACCGACGCTTTCAACTAACCCGCCCGCAACTCGGACCGCAAAAAAAAAGAAAGAAAATATTGTACCCGACCCGCGTTTTTTAAAGTATCTAGTAAATGCTCATCGCGTCATGGGCCATAGACGGAGGAACTAGGGGTGCGCATTTTTCAGAATGCTGTATGATATAGCCTAGTGTTTTGTAATAAAGGCTTGATTTATTCATTTACTTCGTTTCATTTTCTTAACAATTAAGATGCTGCATGTGTTTATCCAGTCTAATCGACGTGTGCGTCTCTCCCCTGACTTTCCCAACAAAAATCCCACCCCCTCTCAGCAAATAGGCTACATAAAACTGACATTACTGAACTATATGCGTTTAAAAGTAGCCTATTAAAATGGCACAATGGCATTGCTCAGTTCAACGTGGGAAATCGGGCATTTTGTCCCGCGTCAGCTTTTATTCAAAAGTTAATAACGCGCTCAACATTCAAAAGGTAAATAAGGATTTCCCACTTTCATCTGCAGACTGCTTGTGCGTCATCCTCGCGCATTCAGCCAATAAAGTGTAGACCTATGTATTTCATAGAACATTGTGTCTAGTACTATATAAATTACAAAGGTAAACGACCCGACCGACCGCGACCCGAATATCATTAAAAATATTTTTGGATGACTCGTAACCGCGGGCGCAGGCACCCGCTCATTTTGGATCAACCCGCGCATCACTGGTAGGTACATGCAGCTGACTCCAAATGTGGATGCGCGTTCATGTTTGTGGGGGGGCGTAGCTTTGGACGGAGCACTGACAGGAGGGGGCGGAGCTTAGGCCACTTTCAAATCTGGCTAGCTCTCCAACATTACCTACTCTAGCTTTAATATACAACACATGACTTATTTTGGCATACAAACAACCAATTTGTAACCAAAGACTAGGCTATGTAAAATGTGAATTAACTTTTATTAGTAACTTTGGTAAGTTTCAGATTTCAATTCATACATAACATCGATGGAGGGGGCCCACAAAATGCAGCCTGCCTAGTGTAGTCCATTTATTTAATCCGGCTCTGCATACAGGTAATACAAAAACGAATAAATGACCTCATCCGTGATCATGATTCATTAATTCCATACGTCTCTGGATGTTGAAAACGACATCTCCCATCGTTCCTCTCCTTCATAGCGTCATCAAGCTTCGCCTTTGTTATTGTTGGAAACAGCGCCCTCTTGTGGCTTAAAATCTTACATACTGTAGCTTTAATTGTGGTGTTGGAAACTTCGCAAAGCAAATATACCTGGAATAATACAGACTTTTTTTGTCTCAACGTGTAGCTATAGGCTACTGGGGGAAAGTAGATTTTTATTTCCCAGAATTTTCTGCACGGGACATAATCGAAGAGAAATATTGAATTTGTTTATCTTCATGTGTTTTTAAGCCAGAAAATTGGGAAAGCTTGTTATTGGTGTTTAATGCTGAGTTGGGATTCAGAGAAGGTTTTGGTGATTTGGCGTTTGGGGAGTTACCATCGTGGTGACGAGTGGAGCTTGCCATTAGACGGACGACAGGCGCTGAGGTCATCAACATCGTAATAGACATATTGGTGGGAAATGGAGGTGTCTCTGCATTATGTTTCTTCTACATAAAGTAGCCATTTAAAGTATTTTTAAAGCCATTAAAGCATCTTTTTGCCTATCTATCTATCTTTAAACTATATCTATATATCAATCTTTAAACTCTTTTTATCTATCTTTAAACCATAATCTATCTATCTTTCTTTCTTTCTAACTAGTATTCAGTTCTCTTTCTTTCCACATATCTTTTTTTCCTTCTAAATAATCTTTCTTTTGTTCTTTCTTTCTAACTAATCCATCTTTCTTTCTAACTAATCATCTTTCTGTCTAACTAACTAATCTTTATTTCTAACTAATCTATATTTCTTTCAAACTAAATTAATCTATCTATATTTCTTTCTTTCTAACTAATCGTTCTTTCTTTCTAACTATTCTTTCTTTCTAACTAATCAATTTTTCTTTCAAACTAATCTCTTTCTTTCAAACTAATCTCTTTCTTTCAAACTAATCTATCTTTCTTTCAAACTAATCTATCTTTCTTTCTTTCTAAATAATCCATGTTTCTTTTTTTCTTTCTAACTAATCTCTTTCTTTCTAACTAACTAATCTATCTTTCTTTTTAACTATTCTTTCTTTTTTCTAACTTATCTTTCTATATTTCTTTCTTTCAAACTAATATTTCTTTCTTTCTAACTAATCTTTCTTTCTTTCAAACTAAATTCATCTATCTATATTTCTTTCAAACTAAATTCATCTATCTATATTTCTTTCTTTCTTACTAATCTATATTTCTTTCTTTCTAACTAATCCATCTTTCTTTATTTTGTCTAACTAATCTTTCTTTCTTTCTAACTAATTTTTCTTTCCTTTCTAACTGAAGGAACTGTAGAGTAATGGAAATGGTTCAGGTAGAGTGAGAGTGTGGTGAGCAAACAGTGTCTCGTCAGAAGACGTCAGGTATGGAGTGATAGATGAAGCAGGGAGAAGGCAAGGTTTGTTGCAACACCAGTAGCATTTATTTATATTTCTGGTCGATGTTAATTCAATGCATTGTTTGTGTGCTGCAGAAGGGGGTAACAAAGCTATAATACAATTAGTGACTGGGGTTAATCAACACAAATTTAACAATTATACAAATGAACAACAGAGATGTGAGTTTACTAAGTACAACTGAACAAACTTCCCACATGGCTCATGGCACATAGCTGGCAAACAAAGAAATCAATCAACAGTGCACCTGTTAACAGAGTGACAGTAAATCATAAAGAAAAAGCATAAAAAAAGAGACAAATCAAAATAGATTGACTCAAGTTAATTCAGAAAGACGCACACAGCATGCATTAGAGTGTTGGTAGGGAATGCAAAGGAATGATCCAAAGGGTTCACAATCAATTTATAGGCAACAGGTGAGGCGGGCGTGGTCAGGTGGCAAAAATATCCTCAAAAGAGCGAAATGGAGTAGAAAAGGAATGGAATGGCAGGAGTCTTTTCACTAACTGATCTTTCTTTCTAAATAATATTTATTTTTATTTATTTATTTTTCTTTCTAACTAATCTTTCTTTCTAACAAATTTTTTCTTTCTTTCTTTCTAACTATTTTTTCTTTCTTTCTAACTAATCTATCGATCAAAATGTAAACTACTTTAAACTTCAAACTACTTTAAACTTCTAACTACTTTAAACTTCTTCAAACTCTCATGTCCGGCTTTTTCAAGCCAACTTAAAGTTTGTTTCAACAAACTTTTTTTTCTAGTTAATCTTTATCTGATCTGCCTTAAACTTTAACTTGCCTTTTGTCTCTTTTTTTCGGACTATTTAACGATCATTATTAACTTTATTTTATGAGCAAAAGAGTATTTAATTTGATTATTCCTTTATAACCTATTTTACTGATTTAATCCCACAGTTTTCAGCTCCAGTGTTACCCCCATGGGGACCTTCCACACTGGGAGTAGTTCTGGTCTACCAACACGGGTGCCGTCCCAAGGACAGCTCCAGCCTGGGTGGCTGGAGGGCTCTGCACCTCTGTGTGGAACCTCTTGTCTGCCTGGGCCAGGGTGGTGACTGTGTCGGCACTCCCTGTGGTCGTGGGCGTTGACCCCTCTCAGTCTGGATGGCCCCCAAAAGTGACTTTCTTTGTCTCAGGGTCAGCCTCTGTGAAGCACGTTCTTTACGTATGAAAAGTGCCATATGAATATTGTTTGATTTGAGTATACTAAATTGAGTATACCTCTTTGTTTTTATTTTCAAATGTTTTTCTCTTAACCTTTTCTTTTACTTGGAATCTATTCTTGGTTATTTCTAATTGTGGTTTGTTTGTTTTCACAGGATGTCAGCCAAGAAGCATTGAAAGAGGACTGCAGTAATCACATGATGAAGATCATCGTCATCCATCCCAATGTGGCACAGGAAAACCAAGTTCCCATGAACGTGTCAGTCATCATAGAGGGGAAAGAAGTTCTGGAGGACTGCGGATGTGTGACAAACGCTTGCCTCCTGCTCATGGGTGTCATCTATAACGCTTGCCTCCTGCTCATGGGTGACATCCTTAAAATGTCACCAAAGGTCCAGTCTCTCCACAAGAAACTTTTAGCGTGAGTGTGCCAGTGTTATTTGTGCTTTTGTCCAGCACAAACAATCTCTTTAGATTTTGTCAGTGATTTCAAGTGTTGGTCAGTTTTATATAAGCTCTGTTTGTTCTGATCACCTGAGAATGTCAGCAAATGTCCAGTCTCTCCACAAGAAACTTGCCAGTGTTATTTGTGCCTTTGTCCAGCACAAACAATTTGTTTGCATTTTGTGTCTGTTTTCTGACAGTGATTTCAAGTGTTGCTCAGTTTTATATAAGTTCTTTCTGTCCTGAACGTTCTGAGAATGTCTGCAAAGGTAGTGATTGCAACTGTTAATGGACAGAGTTGATGTTTGTATTCTTTACTGTTCTGAAAGTTGATTAGAAGAAAGGGGACAGTGCATGCTGAGTTTTTGAATAGCATGTTTTTTTCCCTGCTAAGGCCAGCTATCTGATTGGTTGAAACTTGTTTGTAATAGAGCCCAATTGATGGAATTACAGAATTGGAAGGGAAAAGTCAACTCTTAACACTGTATTCCTTTGTATGCTGGAATATCAGTCCTAAAGTCAGTTGGTGCTTTGTTATTCCACATTCAATTTTTCAAATTTTATACTGCTTTACTTTTGAGCTTTATAACGGTCTCTTAACTCTGAACTTTATAACGGTCTCTGAACTCCCTTGATATATGGACTCTATGTATATGTATATAGACCGGTTGTCTTAACTTCAGTACTCTGTAAGTGTATGGAGAGAGTAGTTTGTAAGCAACTCTCCCAGGCAATCACCGGTAAACTGGACCCTTTACAATTTGCTTATAGAGCAGGGCGCGGAGTCGAAGATGCCACCCTCACCTTGCTGGATAAGGCTGTAAAGCATCTGGACACGCCAAACTCATATATTAGGATCTTATTTATGGACTTTTCATCCGCTTTTAATACAGTGAACATAAATACACTTCTGAAGCGTCTGGAGGAGCTTCAGGTGCATCATACCTTGATTTTATGGATTAATCATTTTTTACGGGACCGTCCCCAACATGTGTTAGTAAATGGGAAAAAGTCAGAGAATGTTGTTTTAAAATCTGGCCTACCACAGGGATGTGTTTTATCCCCTATTCTTTTCTCTATTTATACAAATGAGCTCACCTGTAACAATGAGAATTTGATGCTGATAAAATATGCAGATGACATGGCACTGGTAGGATGTATGAAAGATAAATCATTGGTCATTTATTTTGACTTTGTAAATACTCTCACAGCGTGGATAGAGGAGAGTTCTCTCCAGCTTAACATTAACAAAACAAAAGAAATGTGTTGTGGGGTAATTAATGCACACACACCTTTTAAACCTTTGAAAATTAATGGAGAGGAAGTTCAGATGGTGGAATCTTTTAAATATCTGGGTACAGAGATTGATTCCCAGTTTAAATTCGACAAGCACTCAGAAAATGTTTTCAAGAAGGCCTATCAGCGGCTAGGTTTATTGAGGAAATTGAGGAGCTTTAATGTGGAAAAAGATATTCTGATTGTGGTGTATAAATCCCTTATCGAATCTGTGCTTACTTTTAACATTGTATCCTGGTACAACTCTCTTTCAGTTAAATGCAAAAATAGACTTTTAAGGATTATAAATATAGCTGGAAAAATTACAGGTGAAAAACAAGTAACCCTGTCTGATCTTTACACTGTGGCAGTAAAAAGGAAAGCCTCCGCTATTGTGACAGACTCATTCCATCCTCTGCATTGCTGCTTTGATTTACTTCCGTCTGGTAGACGCTACAAGGTACCTTTAGTGAAAAAGGCCAAGTACAAGAAGACTTTCATTCCAACCGCCATTGATATTTTAAATAGGACATGGGAGGGGATATCTTAATTGTGTGGTTGTCTGTTGTATATGTATTGTTTTTATGCTGTATATTGTTTGTTGAGCCTCTGTCTGAAGACAATTTTCTACCCCTTGTGGGGATAGTCAATAAAGCTTTTGAATTTATGCACTGACATTTGCGAGTAAGAAGTTCTATGGCCATGTTTTTGTGGTTATAATGTTATGTAGATATTTTAAATATATCTATGCCATTTCAACTGTGAAATAAAAGTGTCCCTTAAGCTGCAAATATTTGTTTTGGAAAATATTGAATTATTATTTTATAGAATAATAAAAATATTTACTTAATTTGATTAATATTAACTAGTACATTCATAATAAATAATACTTAATAATTACATGGAATATAACAAAGAAAAGATGAGTAAGAAACAAAAAGAACTATCAGCAATGTTCACTTGGGTTTTGTAATTGGATGCAATGGTAATCTGAGTGAAAGTTACCGCAATCATAATTTTCGTGTCCTAGTGCTATGGGGTTATTTTCACTATACAATAGCCAACACAGTAGTAGTAGTACTTTATTTTTCCCCATAGGCATTTTTTTTTGTCAGTGAGTTTCTTAACATGGGCATTTCTAACACATTTCTAAAATACAACAAAAAAATAACACAAATACACATGGGCTTAAAACAAAAAAAAACAGCAAAAAATTAATTTTCCTTGATAATTCCAATCAGATTCAATAACTAGATCACTTGTGGCACAAATAAGTCAGTAAGAACTTTTTATTTTTTAAAGAAATTAAAGAAAGTAATAGCATACTTTTATTCAGCAAGGACGCATTAAATGAATCAAAAGTGACAGTAAAGACATTTATGTTACAAAAGCTTTCTATTTCAGATAAATCTCTTTCGAATTTTCTATTATAATAATCAGAAATGTTTCTTGAGCAGCAAATCACATCAGCATATTATTCCTTCAGTTAAATGCATGTTTTCTTGCATGGCTGGATGTTGGACTCATGTACAACAATCACGTTGTTTGGCATTTGCCAAAACTGATTTGCCCGAAATCAAAGTGAAGGGGATTTGCACCTTCAAAGGATTGATTAATTGTCAATTTAGAGTTTGTTATTCGTATGGTCTTGTGCGCGTGAGGGTGGGATGATGACAGGTGTCGGGTGATCATTCTCAAGTGTCCTGATCAGCACTGCTGCTGATGAGGCCTATCAGTCAGTGGTTTGATCAGCATAGCAGTCAATAAACGGGACACGGGAGGTCACGTGATGTCCTGTCTAATACGGGACAGTTGGCAACCTCACTCACCGGTCACTTTATTAAGTACACCTTGCTATTACCCGTTTGGATCCCTTTTGCCTCCCTTAGGCTTAATTCATTTCAAGGTGCTGAAAATATTACTCAGAGATTTTGGTTTGATTTTGGACATTATGGGATCATGCAGCTGTTGCAGATTTGTCGGCTGCACATTCATCATGCAAATCTTCCGTTCCAACACATCCCAAAGCTGCTCTATTGGTTTGAGATTTTGTGACTGTGGTGGAGGCCATTTGAGTACAGTGAACTAATTTTCACGTTCAAGAAAGAGCTTTGAACATAGTACACTGTGGTCATAAAGGAATCGACACGGTCAGCAACAATACTCCGGTAGGCTGTGGCAATTAAAAGATGCGTTATTAGTACTAAGGTGCTCAAAATATGCCAAGAATATATCCCCCATACCATTACCAGCACCCTGAACCATTGATACAAAATAGGTCCTTGCTTTCATGTTGATAAACGCCAAATGCTGACCCTATCATCTGAATGTCAGAGTAGAAATGACTCGTTTGACCAGAAATCATTTGTCCAATCTTCAATTGTCCAATTTTGTTGAGTCCATTTGTAGCCCAAGTTTGTTGTTCTTAGTTGATAGGAGAGGCACACTGTGCGGTCTTTTGTTGCCATTGTCCTTCTGTTTCAGGTTTCAAAGTATTCTGCAGACCTTGGTTGAAACGAGTGGTTAAAGTTACAGTTGCCTTTCTATCAGCTCCAACCAGTCTTGCCTTTCTCCTGACATCAACTAGGCATTTTAGCCCACAGATCTGCCGCTAACTGGATATTTCGTCTTTTTCTGAGCACTCCCAGTAAACCCTAGAGATAGTTGTACATGAAAATCCCAGTAGATCAGAAGTTTCTGAAATACTCAGACCAGGCGGTCTAGGACCAACAACCATACCACGTTCAAAGTCACTTAAATCAACTTTCTTGCTTATTCTGATGCTCAGTTTGAACTTCATCTTGACCATATATACATGCCTAAATGCATTGAGCTGCTGCCTCAATGGAAAAATACTTCTGATTAAATACTTCTGTTCACAAATAGTAACAGTTGAACCTGATAAAGTGGCCACTGAGTGTATAAAGGTCATGTGAACAGTCTCACGACAAATAAACATTGAGAAGAAAATCTGATTTGGCCCACATTCATCTACGGCTTGAACGTAGCCTCAATTTCACACAGATACGCATTTTCTGGTGCCATTTTAAATTGCTAAACCATTTGAAACTCTTTCCACACAAAGAACACAAATACGGTCTCAAATCTTTGTGACTTTTCAGGTGTATCTGTAAGTGTAATGGCAAAATAATTTTTTTACTACACTGATCACAATCCAATTTCTTTCCTCCAGAGGGAATTTGGAAATGACGTTTCATGTCTCTTTGATTTGTGAAACTTTTCTCACGCTGAAGACATGTGAAAGGCCTCTTTCCATTGTGAAATCTCATGTGAGTTTTAAGCTTTCCTTTATTTTTAAAACTCTTTCCACAGTGATTGCACATGAAAGGCTTCTCTCCAGAGTGAGTTATTACATGATTCTTAAGGCGATTCATGTCTGCAAAACTACTTCCGCACTGATGGCATTTAAAATAGTTCTCTTTTGAGTGAATCCTCATGTGCTTATTAAGGTTTTGTCTTCCTACGAAACTTTTCCCACACTGAACACATGTGAACGGCTTCTCTCCAGTGTGACTTCTCATGTGGTCCTCAAGGGTCTCTTTACGTGTGAAACTCTTTTCACACCTACAACATTTGAATGGCTTTTCTCCAGTGTGAATTTGCATGTGATACCTAAGGCCTAGTTCCCGTGTGAAGCTCTTCCCGCAGAGTCTGCAAGTATAAGGCTTTTCTCCAGTGTGAATTCTAATGTGCTTTTGAAGGTTTCCTTTTTGAGTGAAAGTCCTTCCACACTGTTGGCAGGTGAATGAGATCTCTCTAGTGTGGATTCTCATGTGAATTTTAAGGCTTCCCTTTTCACTAAACCTCTTTCCACACTGTTGGCAGTTGAAAAGGCTGTCTACAGTGTGAATTCTCATGTGGTTTGTAAAGTTTCCTTTTTGAGTGAAACTCTTTCCACATTCTTGACAGGTGTAAGGCTTCTCTCCAGTGTGAATTCTCATGTGAATTTTAAGGTTTCCTGATTCACTGAAACTCCTTTTACAATGTTTGCAGGTGAAAGGTTTCTCCCCAGTGTGAGTTCTCATGTGGACTCTAAGGGTTCCACGTTGATCAAAACTCTTTCCGCACTGTTGGCAGCTGAATTTTTTAGCTCTTTTTTTCCGTGAGGTCTTTTCAATCGGTGTAGATTTTTTTCCAGTCATGAAATCATGATCGTTCTTTTCCATTTCCTTAGAACTCTTCTCTTTCTGCGCCATCAGGTCTAAGATGAAAAAAAGACAAATACAAGTTGACACCAATTTAATGGCGCAAAGCAAAAGACATCAAAATATTAAAAAACATTTTAAGCATCAAAACCAACATAATTTAGGCTATATACCCCATCTACTCAATCTTATCCAGGGTTTTTTGTTAGTCAAAATTGTCTTCGTTGTTGAGGACAAACACAATCACACACACACTACAAAGTACCCTACCCAAGTAAACGGCAAGCCTAGTACTGACAATAAATCCAAAATAAATGCACAGTAACAGCTTGTAATATTTTGATACAATCTGTATTGTAAAAAGCACTATATAAATAAAGGTGACTTGACATAGCCCTACTGTGCTGTAACATGGTGTGAATAGCCGTGCTGGGCAACGCTTTTCAAATGCGCCACCCTCTTGTTCACTGACCCTCTCCCTGCTATCTGCTCACATGCTCTGATCAGAGGCGCTGCAATAGGACAGGCAAGGCAGGCAATTAACTGGGCCCCCGCATTTTGAGGGGGCCCCCGAGGATCGATCATTTAAACAATCAAAAATGTTCCTATTAATATAGCACGCACAAGCAGTGACGCCGCCACACCTCCGCATACCCCTTAGTGAGGCCCCCTCTCTTAATGCTGTTTAAACTATTGCAGCCTTTGGCGCTTTTTTCTAACTGCCGCTGCTTACTCGTGTTTCTATAGCTATTTTCGAATCATAGCCAGAAATGCATGAATTCATGTATTAAACATGAAGAGGACATATCCATCTGGAAGCCAGAAGCGGAAAAAAAAAGCAAGATGAAGTGGAAAAGAAAAAACAGAACTGCGGTAAGTGATAAAGAATGAATGAGATGATGATTGACTTGACAATTTACGTTAAGAATAATAATTAACGTTAATGACAAAAATTGTATCCTTGTTCAATTCACATTTTCACAGTAATACGTATTGTTTTAAATCAGCTTTAAGACATGTCTGTCTATCTCGATTGATCTGTTATCAGAATGTTATTCAGAAATGTAAAAAAAAAAAAAGCACACAACCTCGTTCTTAACTACCGACTTGCTATACATTACCACGCTTATTACATAGCTACCTACCAAATAAATCATTACTTTGAAACAAAATATTGATTTAAAAAGGAGTTTATTGATAGTTTACGATTGTTTTGCTTCCGCTAAGCTTCCGCCAAAGAAAATAGTGCGCTCCGTCTCTACGGTTGGAATCCTGTGAGTCCATAGCAACGCTCTGTTTTTCATTTCATGGCAATGGTCTGTTATACTCTGACTGCAGCGATCTGTTATTAAGAAATAACAGACCGCATTCTACATTTTAATTGAACCAAGCCATGTAATAAATGGTATTATTAATGCAGGCTGAAATAGAATACCTTTGGTACACACACTGTAAAAAATTCCTGTTAATTTACATGGAAATTTAACAGCAAATTGCTGTTTCCATGTAATAACAGCATATTGCTTTTTTTTACAATGCATTATGGGAAGACTTGTTCACTTCGGGGTGGTGGTCGATCAACAACAATTGTCACTGTTATTTAACAGTATTATACCCTATTTTCGTCCAATGTGCACAAGGCGGAATTTTGGATTATCTGAATGAGGTAGGTTTGCAACGATTTATTATTTTATTATCTTTAAAGGACCAATTACTTTAAAATATAACATTTTAAACATCTATTGAAGCTTCTGTGATTTAAATCAGATGCCTCAATTAAATGATGTGTTTAACTATAGGCAAATAATTGGTCGACCGAGTGAGATTGAGCCCAGAATGCCGTCATACAGCCATTTTATCACACACACAGGTAAAAATCCCTAATTTTCATTCAATCTGCATATTTTACCAACTTTATTCAAGTAATAGATGAATGGGAATTAACGAAATCAATCGTTTTTTTTTCTTTCTTGTGTGGTAAGTTAATTTTAACGTGTGCATTCAGTCCATGAGAGACATATAGAGACATAGACAAATGATCTGCCGGTGTAACGTTAACTTTGCCGCTCCACGCTTATTTGAATCGCCCTGTTATCAAGTGGGCCACTTATAAAATAATAATATAGAAAGATCCAGTGAATCCGGTTAGTGAACGGGTAAGATTTGCACGCACACTCATGCGTTTTATAGGCAGCCGCTATACTGTCAAGCATGCAAGTGAATTATGAAGTTGAGTTTTGAATTATGAGTGTTTATGAAACGGACACATGTGCAAATCTTTTTTGTCTGTAAATGAGGTATGAACAACATTTTAAATTCTTGTCTAATTACTGTAAAGATGCCTATTCAAACCGCTGCTGGCATTATCGCAGAACACCATTAAGCGTCTTGCACTGCATCGGTTTCAGCCATATTTTATAACTTATTTTATAACGTATTTCGATGGCTTCGGTAGTTATTAACTAGAGAATCTAGATCTGTTCTTTACAACATGTTTCCTTGTCAGCTCTGCGGGAAAACATGTGATACCCCTGTGATCTATGTGAAACATATGAAGCCAAGTTTGAGTCTTTACAACACAATCACTACACTATTGTATTATAAACTTTTTTTCCCTCTCGGAGGCTGACTTAGCATTAAGTTAAAAACAGACTAAAACAACCTTTCCTTTTCCTTTTTTTATAGAAATATTGTAGGTTTTGTTATCTTGTAAGACATGACATTGTGTGCCTTTTTTCAGGTTATAAAATAATGTAGGCTACTAATTTCTCACTACCTTTTCTAAACCAAACTCTCCAGAGATCATAGAATAAACATTAATTTATCCATTCCTTTACGGTCCAGGTGATAATCCGCGGCAATGGATGAAACGGTGGATGATCAGCCTGGAAGGCCGAATAATCTGCGAGGGTGTGCAGCCAACTTTTCTCTCTGGACTTGCTGCATTGTTCTCTTTGTATTACATCTTTAATTTGCAGTACCAAGAGGAAGCAGCATCTACACTAGAATTGCTTCAAAGGGAACAAGTTTGGACTTATTTAATTTATTTCTATTTAATATGTTAGTATTAGTATGGTGACAATGGAATCCTCAAGCCACCCTAGGTGTATATTACTTTCTTCTTTGAGCCGAACACAGTCGGAGTTATATAAAATAATATACTGGCTTCCCAGCTTTGCATTGGCATTGAATAATATCCATGTTTATAACTTTTATCAACTATAATCACTGGCTTCCGGAAACAGCCGTAAGCCGTACATTTATTAACCCCACTGGATTCATATCGATTACTTTTATGATTGATTGATGCGTTTATTGGAGCTTCAAAAACTTTACAAATCTGGGAAGGATGTAATGTAATATAACTCTAATTGTGTTTGGCTGGAAGAAGAAAGCCATTTACACTTAGGATGGTTTGAGGGTGAGTAAATTATGGGATAAATGATTGTTTTGGGTGAACTATTCCTTTTAAATCATTGTTCACTGAAGATATTCTCCTCTTATTTTTCAGACGTTTTGTTGGAATTAATCCAGAAAAGGGGACCAAGGCTGCAAGAGGAAAAGTGATGTCCAAAAAATCTGGGAAAAACCGTGCAGATGAAGACCATAACCGTCAGTACCAAAGTATCAAATATTTTAAAAAGACTTATGGACTTTGAGTGGCACTTCATTTAAAATGTAGCTAACACTCCCCACACATGCAGTTTGTTTTCAGAAACATGGTGGGCTGGTGTTATATGTTGCTTAGATATTAAAAAGGGCTGGTGTTTTTAAAGCCTGATTTAAGAGTTTTTTATTTTTTATTTAATTATTTTAAATAATTACTTTGTTTTAGTGCAACTATTTTTGGGCTAATGTTTGCTAAAGACTCATTTGAGACTAGATTTGTATTTTATATACAGGTTTGTCAATTCTATATTGTGTATTTGTTTGCTTTTTCTGAAAGCCATTTTTGCATTTTGATGGGTGCTTATTTGTATGCACTGACTACTTGACTACTTGTATTTTTTTATTTGCCAGTTTTAGTTCACAATAATTGAGCAGAATGTATCTGGTGTTGTATCAGAATAAAAAAAATAAAAAAAAATCCTAACTTGGCTTTATTCCTTTTTTGTAATCCATGACAAAAATAATGTGTAAACTACTGGCAGCTGTGGTTGCCTTTATCATACTGTAAAAATACAGTGTGTTACTGTTTTTTTGAAATTAACAGCTAAATAACGTTTTGGCAACTACAGCATATAGCTGTTAAATACCGGGCTGTAAAATTACAGTTTTATACTGTAGTTGTCAAAACGTTATTTAGCTGTTAATTTAAAAAACAGTAATACACCGTATTTTAACAGTATGATAATGGCAACCACAGCTGCCAGTAGTTTACCGTTTTTTTACAGGATTATTTTTTACAGTGCAGCAACATTGCTTGGAAAGTGTCTGTACTTGCATTGTAAAACACATGTAAAAAAGAACTAAACGATTATCTGATAAACTAACATAATAATAATAAAATATAAAATTATGATCCTAACAATAGGCTATATTTCTTTATAGGAGCATTACTTAAATTCCTTTCAACACCACTTCAGACAGATGATTATCCAGTCCCTCCTGACAGTGAAAATGGTAAGTTCAGAGTGTCAGATAGTGCTAATATAGGATAATAAAATAAATATTAAATAAGATGCTAACCATATATACGTTTTTCAGCATTAAAGTTGATTAAATCATACCTCAGGTCAACAATGAATCAAGACAGGCTCTCAGCACTTGCACTAATTTCTATTGAACGCCACGTTCGAAGGTCTCTAGATATGGAGGACATAGTGACATCATTTGCATTAGCTAAGGCTCGCAAGCAGCGTTTTTAAGATGACAATACAGACCTTTTCCAAAAAATTAGAATATCATGAAAAGTTAATTTATTTCAGGAATTCAATTTAAAATGTGAAACATATATTATATAGGTATAATATATAAAGCATCTTCATAAAGATTTTCTGCTGAAGGAAGCATGAAGTGCTCTAAATGTCCTGGTAGATGGCTGCATTGACTCTGGACTTCCAGGACATTTAGAGCACTTCATGCTTCCTTCAGCAGAAAATCTTTATGAAGATGCTTTATATAATATACCTATATATTAGTTTCACATTTTAAGTTGAATTCCTGAAATAAATTAACTTCTCAATGATATTCTATTTTTTTGGAAAGGGTTTGTATATGAAGATGTATGTACCGTTCTTGAGAAGGATATTGTCACGGTTACCCTTGGTCCTGTCCTGCACCTCACTACATCTCCCAGCACTCTCCTGCATTTGCACCTGTAAGCACTCTGATTCCTGATTATCCTGCACTTCATCAGCTCTGATCACCACGCTGCTTACTGTATGCCCTATAATCCCCAGTCTCACTTCAGTTCAGTCGGATCTCGTTCCACGTCACTGATTCCTGATTCCTTGAAGATTGTCTAAGAGACATTCTATTCAGAGTATTTTCTGAATTTTTGTTTTATTATCCGAGTTTGCATCTTGTGTATAAATAAATCCTGTGTTAATTTGTACCTGTGTACCTGAGTGAATTGACGGATATTGTATCTTGATAAAACCTAAGTACTTTAATGTTGTAAACAAACAATTCATGTTCTGTTAGATGTGTTTTGACTACTTTTTATGCTGTATAATTATATCTCTAGGTAAAAAATATATATTTACAAAAATATATATTAGAAGGGCCCCATTGATTAATTTTGCCTGGGGCCCCCCTCAACCTTGGCACGCCTCTGGCTCTGATAATAATAACTTTTTTGGACTACTTTATTTTGATAATTAAATCTTATTCTGCTGCATAGAACCGAATAAAGAATATATTGATATATCCTATATCCTAAACACCGCGCCGCAGGACCTCTAGACACGCATAAACACGCCATTACATTGAAATCACTCGCGCCAGACGCTCAAGAGTGAGAGTAATCATTTTAAAATAAAATTTACTTTAATCAAACCACGGATCCGTGATAAGTTTTGTGATCCGTCTCGCCACTAGTGTAGTAGCACTATGATCACTTTGAGGGGAGGATAAATTTATCCCCACCGGGGATAAAAATAATTAAGCAGAGGCTGGGATACATTGACCAGAAAGGGGGAAATCCCACGCATTTTACGTTCTATTTTTGACGACGATGTTTTCTTCTCCTGTGGCTTGGCATATGTATGGTTCATATTAACAATGCAATCCAGACTTTTAAACTTGCCGGTGCAGTTTCAAGCGCCTCTCACTGCTCTGCACCTGCGTTTCTGCTGGTTTCAGTCACGTCACGTGACTGGCTGGCTCTGAACGAAAACGCGTTGTGGAAACGCGTTGGGCTTAGTACTTTTTGTCCCTCTCTGCTATTATAGTTTTGCAAGATGGCGGAACTACATGGAAGCCTCCGTGGACCTACCCGTCCCATGTATATAAAGATAATAAATTCTTCATTTATAAGGATAAGTCAGATAATTGGCCGAGGTATTTGTACACCATTGAGGACATATTTATGAATAAAAATATTGATTTTAGATAATAAAATACCTAAAAAGATACTTAGTGTCCCTTTAAATAATTTAATTTAATTACAAAGTTTAATAAGAATACATTTACACACACAAAAAAAAAAAATTTAAAATAAGAAATTAATACGCCATTTTCAGTTTCAGACCAAAATTTTCATTAAGGTGCATCCCTACCCCTAACGCATATACATGTTTTTTTATGCATTTATTAGAGGTTGAATTCAAATCAAATACTGCCAAACTGCCCATACCACTTCTGAATAGGATTGTCTACTTCATAAATTGTATGAATATTATGGAAATATATGGCTCAGATCACTCAAACCATACATGGAAACCTTATATGGTCAGTAATGCAGCTTAGATGTAGATCTAGTGAAAAAGTTTGGTACTGCACCCAAACAAAATCTTACCGAAAGCAAATTTTTGCAATACTAACCAATTGCAGAACCGCAGAACCATACGTCATAGCAGTGCGAGGATGACAGCACCACCCTACCAGTCTGATGCCGGAAGTGGACGGAGTTCATGTTAACTATGGCGGAGCACGCAGTAAGAAGTAAATCATGGCGCAAGAGAGCACAGTCAAACAATTAATTAAAACAGAATCATCATGACGGAAGAAGAGAACAAGGTAAAAATAAGTTTGATCTTTGTTGGATGCAACATACTTAACGTTATACACTTATACAAAACAGCTCTAATGGCGCTTTTCCACTACCAGCTCGACTCGACTCGCTTTGTCTCTCGTTTTCCATGTGAAGATAGTACCGGTCGCATATAGTACCTGTCGTCATAGCAACACGACACACACCCGCTACCCACACACACACACAGGACAATGGAGGAAATCGAGTGTATGCTGTTTTACATAATATTAGTAATGGATATATCACGCAATCTCTGGCCAAACTATTTAAAA